>JBBYHH010429658.1:0-11555 GCA_038382905.1 Daphne laureola
ATCGACATTGTTATCTTGACTGATCAGTATTAAATGTCGATCAACATGATGATTTATTTTGATCGACATTCCTAAAATAAATGTTGATTTGCATGGTGATCAGCATTGATTTACATAGTGATCAACATCTCCTTACACCTCATCAGCATCATTGTCGTCATGATAACTTATTTTCGACATCACCATAATAAATGTTAATTAGTTACCAGTATTGATTTACATGGTGATCAATATCTCTTACACCTGATCAGCATCATTGGCGTGTGTGATCAACATTAAATGTATATTGATCTATCCGTTATATATATTGATCTAACTCAGATCGACATGATTACGCATTCCAATCGAGATGACTATCTACTCTGATCAATATTGGGAAAAACATATCAACATGACTACCTACTCAGATCGACATGACTACCTACTCCGATCGGTATGACTCGAAGCCGATCAACATGACTATCTACTCCGATCAGCATTGGAAAAAACAGATTAACATGACCACCTACTCAGATCGACATGACTAACTACTTTGATCGACATGACTCGAAGTAAATCAACATGACTATCTACTCAGATCGACATGACTAACCATCGGCGGACCTATGTGAAACAAAGGGGGTCCATGGACCCCCATTTTTTCTCAATAATATGTATATTTGGTATAAAATTTATTGATAAATTCTTTAAAAAATTAAAATGGACCCCCTATTTTATGTGATATTATTTCTATAGTTTATATTTCATTCATTCTAAAAGTTTTATAGCACTAAATGACATATAAAAAACGTCAAAATATAGACAATGTTGTTATTTATATTTTCTAAATATGTTTTCTCTCTTCAAATTTTTAACCGTGTGAAAATTTTCTTGGTCTATTCATTCTATAGTTAATTTTAGTATTTGTTTCTTGGTTTATACGTCTAACAAAATCGTACAATATAAAAAAATGATAGAATTAAGAAGTGAAAAGCCAAGATTTTCTTACTTTAATCTCATACCAAGTTAAAACGTTGCAAAAAAAATCGGAAATAAAAAGTAATATAAATTGAAATATATAAACGGACCCCCCTTTAGAAAAATTCTGCGTCCGCCACTGTGACTAACTACTCCGATCGATATGACTACCTACTCCGATCGACATGACTATCTACTCTCATCAACATTGGAAAAAACATATCAACATGACTACCTACTCAGATTGACATGATTACTTACTCTGATCGACATGACTATCTACTCAGATCATCATCGTTTTCCCATATTTTTTAAGTCAGAAAATTTTCAGTTTTTCATCGTTTACAAGTTTGGTGCTTCTGGAGTTTCATAGCGATCAAACTCTAGTGTTGTTTATATTGCTGAGTTTGACAAGTTTGATTTTCAGAAGCATATCTGAAGTTCACGACGGAAATGACAGAAGTGTCGTTGAGTTCGATGGAAAGCTTCGCCGGAGGCACAGTGACAAGTTTTGATGGTGGTTTGTTTGTTGAGTTGTGCTTCATAGTGGTTTTAGAGCTGAAGAGACGTAGTGGAAGCTCCGTCGAATGTCATAGCGACTGTTGCCGGCGAGATGGACGCGCGGTGGCATAAAATATAATTATTATTACATTTTATAAATAGAGTCTATTCGATGCGTATCCTATAGCTACTCTATTATTATTATTATTTGTTTGTCCTCTCTTTTATAGGGCCCCTATAAGCAAAAAAAGTTACAAGATTATTGTAACAAGTGATTTAGGTTGCACATGGTTAACATTATTTAGAATCGGCATAAAGCCTATTAACAAATCTTTCATTTTGATAAAGTTAACTATACGTGTCAACATCACTAATGCCAAAATCAAGTTTCACAAATTAAGTTTCCAAATGTGTTATTTTAAGATGAAAAAAGTATTCGTGTCCAAAGAAAATTGTTTTGTTTTACTTTGATATTTCAAATAAAAAAAAAAATCAAATAAATTATATTCAGAAATTTTAGATTTCAAATTATAACAAACATTAATTATTTAAATTTGTATTGTCTAAACATTCATTAAAATAAATCATAAATTAAATATTATAAAACGGTAAAAGTAAAAGTTACTCCCTTCGTCCTAGTAAAATTGATAGATATTCTTTTTTGGGCCGTCCCGGTAAAATTGATACGTCTCCTAAAAAAGATTTTTTTTTACATAAACTTATTTTATTACCTTTTATTTCTCTTCCTACTAAAAAAAATTACTTTTATCTTATATATTTACTTTACAGTTTTACCTTATAGTTAATAACAATTCTTAATCTCTGTACCCAATCAAATATCTTTGCTCGAAGGGAGTACAACTTTTGTGTGACATAAAGAGTATAATACTTGATCAAATATGTCATGAAAGAGAAAATGAAATAAGTAGAGTGAAAAGTGCATAAAAAATGGGTTTAAGACGTGTTAAAATATGCACCCTTATCTATAATCATAATTATTACACAAAATCACCTAAATCAATAAACCACCGGTTTTGTCAGCGCTCCAGCTCATCCGTATTTTTCGCCGATAAACGCTACGACATCGCCGCCTCCACAACCACCATTCATCACCACCACTTATGTATTTGGAGCACGTTCGCCGTCGTCGCCTCGGCGCCTTCGCCGTCGCCGATCTCTCACATTCGAGAAGCTGAAACAGAGAAGAACTCAAGAGGAGACACTAATAGATCCAAGTCGGAGAAGCTTTTTGGATAAGAAAAGAAGGGCGACGATGGAGACGGAATCTAAATCGCAGAAGAAAGATGAGGCACTGGAGCTGAAGCACGTGGCTAAGGAGCTGGAGGATGATGACGAGTGGCAGAGGAGACTGGGCACCAATATAAATATGATGTGAACTCATTTTGATGCATGCACCCGTTTATTAAAATGACGTAACCATGAACTATATAAAAAGTATGAAGTTACAATTTTCCTACTTCATAATGGTGCATCATACTGTCTCGTGGGCGCATCATATTTGCTAGTAATAATGTGGAATACTTGTTTAAATCATAATGATGCATCATCTTCATTGTAAATGTGCATCATATTGTCTCATAGACGCATCATATTTGCTAGTAATAATGTGGTCTATTTGGTTTAAATCATAATACCGCAGTATCTTTATTATAACGGTGCATCATACTGTCTCGTTGGCGCATCATAATTGTTCATAACTAGTAGTGTTTCTCATGTGCATTATAGTGTTTCTCAGGTGCATCATATTATTTCTCTGGTGTATCACACTATCTCTCAGATGCATCATACTAGTTCTCTAGTGCATTATAGTGTTTCTCAGATGCATCATATTGTTTGTCTGGTGCATCATACTGTTTCTCAAGTGCATCATAATGTTTCTAAGGTGCATCATAGTGTTTCTCAGGTGCATGATATTGGTTCTCTGGTGCATTACATTGTTTCTCATGTTATCATAGTGTTTCTCAAGTGCATTATACAGTTTCTTAGGTGTATCGCTAACGTATACAAGTGCATCATTTTTTAAAGTGCATCATAATTTGTGCATGACTCATTAAGTCATGAGAACTGGTGCATCATTGTTATACGGGAACACATCATCTTTATTCAAACGATGCATCATACTGTCTCGTTGGCGCATCATTTTGCACCAGTGATGCATCAGGTATTTCGAGAAGCGCATCATAATGGTTTACATTATTTATGTTTGTCTTGTTGATTTTTATGATAATGATACACCGTCTATAATGTAATGTTCCATCATAATGCCTCGTGGGTGCAACATTATAAAGGTTCATCATACTGCTTCTTCTGGATATCATATTAATTGTATATTTGAAAGGATGAGAAATCTTATGCTCCCTCTGTTTCACTTTGTTTGAAATATTTGACTTTTAGGTCAAGTTTGACCTAAATTTTATAAAAATGTATCCATTAAAAAAAATTAGTTAAAAATATATTTAGAATCTATATATTGCAAAGATCCTAAATATATATTTTTTATTTTTTTTATAAATACATTTATAATGAATTTAGGTCAAACTATGACAAACAAATTAAAATAACAAACAAAATGGAACAGAGGAAGTAAAATTTTAAGAAGCATCATTCTATAATAATAGTGCATTATTATCGCGTGATGGTGCATCATAATGTCATCGGGACACATCAAATTCACTTATTACAGTAATGCGCAGTGACCGACTGACCGCCATGATTTATTATAGATCTGCGTTTTTCACGATTCCAGCAAAGAACTCAACAACTCTAACAATGGATTTGAGATTCTTGAAAAGAAGGAGAAGATTAATTAAAGCATAGAAGAGGAGGCGAGACTAGAGCGAGGCAGCAGATGAGTACTTGACGTTGGAAAAGAGCTTTTGAGGAGAGGTTGAAGTTTCAACGCGGTCGATCACCGATAAGGACTGCGTCATCTCGGAAAAAGGAAGGCAGGCGAACCAGTTCCGTGTTTTGCGGCCAGAGAGGCGCTCTGATCCCTCTTTCCTGCTTCTGTTTCCTTCTTTCTTCTTTTCTTATCATTTGTTAAGGTGTGCCTATGCATAGGCATACTGTATAGCAACTCATAAAAATGTGATACTATTTGAAAGTACTATCTATCTTCATCTCCTATACATTTTGTGAAAATCAATCAGCATGAGTATCTGGCTCAAGTCCAACTTCGTCTAGATGAAATATGGCTTAACGGACCTAAATGGAGAATAGACCAAACCAAATACTGAATTGTCCATTTTTCTCAGTTTCGTCTTATGTCGAGTTTTAGAGAGGGGACGCTGAGGGATCCAGTGTTGAGCACTCTGGGCAAAATCTGAAAAACCAAACCCACACAGATGCAATGCAGTGCAGCAAGGTTAGTAGTCTATTACAGAATGGTGGACCTATAAAAATATACTATATACTATATAAAAGAGAGTGACAAATTTAAACAAGACCTCTCCCAGTCTAGCATTGATCTTGAATGACAGCAAGTCATCTGCCCGCGTCACACCTATGTTCACAGCAGCAATGGCAGCGCCTGCCTCGTGTGCAGCTCTGTAAATTCATCCATCCCAAAGTACACCCAGATTGAACTTGAACTCATCAGTAATCAAGTTCATTATCAGTTAACCAGATGTCTATGATGATACGCTTTGAAATTTCACCTCATTATGATATCAGTAACTTAATCATCAAATAACTAGAGTCCATAATTCGTTGCAGAAACGAGGATGACATATAAATAATCTAACAAAGATGATGCATTTATCATTACCATTACAGTGTAAAATTGATACCTGACGAGCCGTAAAGCAGAGAAAGTCATAACACTTGTTCCCAACATAAGGAAGGCATCGCAGTCTTTTGCCACTTCCATTGCTCTCTCAGCTCTCTCCTTGGGTACGTTATCACCAAAGAAAACAACCTGTATAAGAAAATCATTGTCACCTACTGTATAATCTTCTTGTTTACAATGTTTGATGATCTCACTAAATGGTAAGATCCCGCAAAGTTAAGTGAAAGTGGTCGATTAAAGCTTTATATTCAATGTCTGATGATCCAGCATTATATCTGAAGTGGATAAGTAATTCAATTGTGCCCAACTTTATGAATCAGCATCATATAAAAGAAAAGGTGAAAAGATCTGGCATGGTGCACTAAGAAGATTAGAATCAAATATGTGGATTAATGTTCATCAATGGAACTCAAATATGTGCACTCCATCCATGCATGTATATCATTGATCCTGCCCACATGTATTCTAGCAGACCACAAACTCAATCAAATGCTTGATTTACATGCACCTCATGCATAAAAGTGAACATCTCAGAGGAGGCGTAGGATTGAAATATACTGGCCATTTATTAAGTTTTTAGAAGTTTCAAGCAGAATACTGCAAGAAGACTGGAAATGAAAAAGCAAAGTGTGCTGGTTTTATATCCCGTGAATAGTTTGTACAGTGCGTATAGCCGCATCCATCTACATGTTTATCTGATTTACAGTACATCACTGAAAAACTGAAGCGTTTTTCTTTTTACAATGTTTCAGAAAAACTAAAACGTTCTCCTTTTAATAAAACAGTTTAACAATATTTTTATCTTATTACCCTCAATTTCGCTTCTCGACTCAGAAAGTTACTTTTGTCCTATATGCCAATTTTACTTTATTACCCTCAAGTTTTCAACACTCTTAATCTCCATGCCCGATCAAATGTTCTAACATCTGTGGGGATGACGGAGTAACATAGGAAAGAACATTATCAATAGAAGAAGATAAGATCATCTCACATCTGGTTTCAGGACGCCATTGCATTTATGACAAGTGGGGACCTGGAAATCTTCCTCCCAAAACTTTTCATCAATTTCAATGTCACCATCAGGTCTCTGCTTCATGCCAAAGCTCTTATCTGACCCTGGACTGGTACTATGGTCTAAACTTTCAATTGCCTCTGCCCACTGCAAGAACATAGAGAAAGAAGATAATTGCCAATGCTAGATAGAATGAAGAGACATCCCAGATTAACAATAGTCTACCAAGGAGAATAAATAGCAAAACTGACCTTTGGATTGAGAGCCTTTAATTCATCCTGAAACAAATGTCTGGCTAGAGAATTGCCACAATCCAAACAAACTACAGAATATACAGTGCCATGCAATTCAAGAGGGTTGCTCCCAGCACGATGATGCAACCTGAAACAGAATGTATTTAGTTAACACCAGCGACCTTGTTTCTCAACTATGAGTTAATGAAGTATTTTTGGTACCTATCAACATTTTGGGTGATCATAAAACCAATCTGGCCAGCCTTTTCAAGAGAAGCCAAAGCAGTATGAGCTGAACCAGGTTGTGTGGCAGTGAATCGTCTCCATCCAGCATAGCTCCGTGCCCAATAACGCCTGCGGGCACGAAGTGAACGGACAAAGTCCTGCCGCAAATGAAATAAAACTATAAGCATGTAAAAGGATGAGTAAAAGCAGAATGTTTATGTTATTTCAACGCATCTAGGTACAATATAGTTCCCTGAAAGAGCATTTATAGCAATGTAAACTTGAATCAACCAACAGATATTAGAAAAGAAGCCTCTAAATACACACATCAAGCAAGGGAGAATGTATCAGTTTCTTATTTACAAAGCTCCTATATGAATTTCTGTAACTACACTCATCTTACAGCAATATTTTTATCCAATTGGCATTTTATAATCACAATTAATAAAAGGAAACATGAAAATAAAAATCATAATAAATGAGTTCTCCCTCCTCAATGAAGCAAACAATATGACCAAGAGGAACCTATTGAAGATTGATTCTTATTACTTCTAATTATTCAATGCCAAACGAAACAGCTATCTGTAGAACATGCCTGTAGATCACCTGATGGGTAGTTGGCTTGAACCCTGTACTGTAAGCTCCACTTGGGCTGCTAGACAAACGAATGAATAGTTTTATTAGTTACAGGAGATTGCAAACATGCTGAGAGAGAGAGAGCGGACAGCTTGACAGTCGGACCTAAACAACTTGAGAATGCAGAACAATGACACAAAAGTGAGAAGAAAATATCTCACATGCTTCAATGGGAAATAAGCTTTTTTTTTTTTTCATTAGGATTAGCAGTGTTATTAGACACATGTATGAGGAGTGGTTTTTAGCATTATGCCAGGGGGCTGTACAAAGGATTTACCTTCATTGCGGACCTGCAATGAGCATTTTAGGGCTTCTTAAAACACTTAATACCAACTGAGCAGAACACAAATGTAGGAATCATGGACAAGCCAAACTAGTTCCAGTCAAGGCCCAATTGATTCATTTTTCAGATGAAAAAATATCACCCTCATAAAGTTCCAGTTCAAATTTCTCTCATAAAGACTTCAGAAACTGAAAAACAAGGCATGCTGGTGTGTTTCCTAAAAAAATTGCGAGACCAACAACTAACTTTGCAGCCCAATGACATGACAAGACAGCTAATGTACCTGCAACATTTGGTAGCTAAGAGAAAGAAACAACGCTGAAACAAACAGCAAGACATATGGAGTAAGGTCAAATAAGCCGCAGTTTGATTTCTACTACTGAAAGGATGCAAGATGCTAAAGAAACAAGAAAGCTATGACTACTTCAACACACACAAGCTTTTGAAGAAATGTATAACCTCCTGTAATCAGGAATTCCGCATTCTGTGCTAATTCCAGCTCCAGTTAATACCATGAGCTTGGTACTGGATGATACGGGAAGAATGAAATAAATTAGCATCTGCCCTCTTTAGAAGGCATGAAAACAACCAACCACATAAAGAGGCAACACAAATTGGATAGACAGTGGCATGTCATAGTGACCTCTGATCGAAAAATTGATACAAGCAGTTGACATCTTCAGTGCTGGGAGGGTCTGCTTCAGGAACCACTTTCTTGGCTTTCAGATGTTTTAAAGGCGTACTTACACGACTGGTGACAGAAACTTGAGGCACTGATATCCGGTATGTTGTCTGCACAAAACGAATAGAACCCTGACAGGGTATAACTCTTCTTCTTCTTCTACACCAAGGTTGCTGAGAAGTAGCATTCCAGTGATTGAAGCCTGCAAAAAAGTAAGATAGCCTGGAAAGCTCAGACCAATAATGTAATGATAGAACCCAAAAAAAAAAAAAGAAACTTGTTGTTCTTCATAAAAATATGGGTACCGTGCACTTGCCCTGTAGCAATTCTCCTGCGCAATTCCAAAGCATATCTAGATGACTGCAGTGTGATTAACAGAAACACTCAAAACAATTGAATAATTTAGGGTCTATTTAGTTATGAAATTTTCCAAAAAAATTATTTCAAGTTTCATTTGTAAATAGTTGAGATGTATAACTAGTTATTAAGGAGAGAAAAACTTGTTTTCAAAACTTTGGAAATCTCATTTATTTTAAAGTTCTCCATTTTAACATTAGAGTTTTTCAAAGTTTTTAAAACAAATTTTTTTCTCTTAATGACTAGTTATATATCTAACTATTTACAAACAAAACTTAAAATGAAAATTTTGAAAAACTTTCATAACTAAAGAGACCCTTAACATCTATCTACAAACTACAGCAAGAGATTGATAGCTTTATAGAGACTGTCAATTGCGTTGGAACACATCAAGTGGGGATTATAAAGAATTCGGAAACAAACACATACATACATAGCTGGATTGCATAAAAACCCAATTAGAGATAGATAGAGAGGGAGGCGATTACGGCGAGATGGAGGAAGCGGGGTTGATGACAAGGCAAACGAGAGAGCATCATCGGCGGCGAGTGGGCGGGCTTGTTTGTGTGCCGGAGCCTCAAACTCTCCGTTCAGTGCTTCTGTTTGTTTCCTTAAATAAGTAAGGGTGTGTGTGGGCTGAAAGCCTGAAACCAGACCACAGAACAGAAGCCATAAACATGACACTTGTCTACACTGTAACCATTATTATTACACTCGGTAAGTAGCCTCAACTTTATTTAGAAAATGATAACGACACTTTTTGGACAATCATTTGTAGATTTTTTCATTAAATTATTGTCATTGTCATTTGATTATTTGTGTTGGTCATAATATACTAATTTTATTTTTAAATATTTTTTTGATCCATAAAAATAAACACATAATAATAATTTAATAGAAAAGTGTCTTCAATAAAGTGTCACTAGTATTTCCCACTTTATAATACTCTCTCCGTTCTGAATTAATTGGCCTATTTGACAATCACGTTTCAAAATTCAATATTTGATCTAAATTTTTATAAAGATAAATAATAAAAAAAATTCTTAAAAAAATATATTTAGAAAATATATTTATACAAATTATGATTGAAATATAAAAAATTTAATTTTAAATATTTAAACATTCATAAAAAAAATTATAAATTAAATACTATGAAACATAAAATAAACGATTTAAGATGGAGAGAGTACGACGTATTTCACTCTGGCTACCAAAATCCAACAAACGGTTCGAGTTCGGCCGATTAAAAAGTTCATTCATGACTCATTTAAGTAATATTTTTTTATGGGTCATTTAAGTAACTTTTAAATCAGGTTTGAACAATATTTTAGTTAAATCCCACCTAACATATAAATAATTTAATACTTGACTCAACTCAATTTCATTTTAACTTTCTGCGTGAATGGCTCGAACTCAACTAAAAAAACTCGTTCGTAGCTCGTTGAACAAAATTTTAAACTTGAAACGACTTTCAAAAAGGACTTGGTTGATACAAGGAACATATTCCTTTTCTTGGCATACACGATTAGTCAGTCGCCGTGAATGAAAACACTAACCATCAGACCTCGGTTAACAAGCACAAAACAGACGGCTAACCAAATACGGCACACTAGCACAATCCTCAGCAATAACCACCGTTCAGAAATCCGATAAACGCTCTATGGCTACCTAGATCATCCTACCTTTAGCTACCGGTTTTCACCAAACTGGAAACAAAAAGTGACCATTACTGTTTCCCCCCTGCACCTTCTGTACATAAACAACACACACCCTGCGCTTCCATCTTTCCCTAAGCAGAGGACTCAGCAAGCGCCTTGTCAATTTGGTCTACATGATCGCGCAGCACATTCCACTGCAATGTATGAATAATATTTCAAGGTGAGTCATTGGCCCAACACCACTAAGAGAGCACATAAACTAACAAAACAGGTGCATACCTGAGCCAAAGAGAGTGAGATACCTGGAGACACAAAAGCACATGTCAATTCATGTTCATGCTACAACATATGAAGACTGATGAAATGAAAGTGGAACATATTTATACACTAACGGAAGAGGAAAAAGGCACAGACAGACATACATAAAATAAAATAGAAGTCTAAATAAGAGCACAGAGATCAGTGTCTGACTCAGCCCTGGTATTACAGTTGGTTCCAGTTGAATGAAACTGAAATATTAATTCCAATTAATCAAACCTAAAAAGCATCAGTTAGCAAAGATCTTTGCTTATGCCAGAGGCGATGAGAAGCAAAGTGCAACTCTTATCTCTAAAAGAGTGAACCAAGTTTCATGTTTGATGTCGTGAAAGAATCTCAAACAAAACCTGCATAAAACTTGGCCAACTCGAAATAAGGTGTTCTCCATGACAACAGCTGAGTGATATCCTCTTCCGAGGTAAAGAGAATAAAACTGATGGTGATTGGCCTGAGGTCAGCTGGAATGAGGAGAAGGAAAAACGGCTTAAAATTACATTAAAAAAAATAGAAGCAAAAGCCATAACAACTCTAAACATCTGTAAAGGAAGACAAATTTCTAAGTTTAAGGCCAGTGAAAACTGAAAAGTAGCCAACTATGACAACTAAATCTAGAAAAAGAAAACCTGAACTCACAAGAATTGTGGATTATTAGACAAAACGTGTTTCTATAGAGCTTTCAGGGCATAACGCCTGGCTCATAATGCAACTTGTCTAGCAAGCTGATGAGGATGCTGCCACCATAACGAGAAAGTAGCAACACCAGGGTCTATCTGGGCAATGATAGCCATGATCCGCCTCAATGTGATCAGTTAATTAGATAATGCTGCCACCATAAGGAAAGCCAAACAACTTTGGGAACAGTTGTCGAAAATAACCACTGTAAAC
>JBBYHH010429769.1:0-11555 GCA_038382905.1 Daphne laureola
TCATTAAATTATTAATAATGGAAATTGAGGGATTCAATTTAAATTATCAGAATATTTAATTATTATTATTTTTTATGTGATTTTTAATTTAAATTAATTTTGAAATTATTAAATTATTAATAATGGAAATTGGTCAATTTAAATTATCAGAATATGACGGTTTTTGTCTTCATAAATCCGTCATAACGAAGGGTAGTATTTAACATGTGTTCTTAAGTTTATGAGGATCGTATCTCTCATAAAGCCTTCATAATTTTATGACGGTCATTTCCATCATACAAAACATGACGCCCAAATTATGATGAAATTAATAACGGTCATTTCCGTCATAATATAGGAGAGTTTTATGAGGGATACGACCCTCATAAAATAATGTTCACTTACGTAGTATATTTTCTCCAGTGTGGATGATTTGCTCGTGGTTTGTTGAAAGATTTGGGGTTTGGGCTCGCTTGACTCATATGCACTGTCATGATATGTTTCATAGTCTATTATTTGGCATTTCAGGAGTCTCCATGTTCGTGTTGCTGGTCTCTCAATTACCTTCTTGCAAATTTTCTAAACATTATAATAATGTTTTTATTTCTAACTCGCTCTAGTATCGTTGACCAATTTGAGGTCTTTCAATTGTTTCTAATACTCCATATTTATGATTGATGTTATTATTCTTTATGATAATAAAATTAACTTTATTTATTAAAAAAAAATGTTCAGGCTTTATACCTGTTTTAACTACTTTCTCGATATTGTATAGATAAATATCGAATGAAACATTCACTAAAAAAAAGAAGAAGAAAAAAGTCCACTTTTATCTTATAAAAGTTATGAATCAACACATAATCTTTTATTACTCTCTCCGTCCGTAAAAGATTCATCCATTTGATTTTATTGTTTCAAAATTTAATATTTGACTCAAGTTTTATTAAAGATAAATAGTTTTAAAAAATTAAAAAAATATATATTTAGAAAATTTAGATTTTAAATTATGATACGCGTATGAAATATTTAATTTTTAATATCTAAACATTCATAAAAATAAATTATAGATTAAATACTATGAAACTGTTAAAATAAATGGAGACGGAGATAATATTATTATTATTATTATTTTTATTATTTTTATTTTATCCCGTGAGTAACGCATAGTCTTCCACGTTTACTAGAGACTCTTATCTCAGTGGATACGTGTCCTTGAACTTAGCTATTTGGCGGTCGTATCATTAATCGTTATTTTTTTCTTTTATCTTTTTCGGTTTTCTTTTATGGGACTCTGTTATATATCCTTCATATAGAGGTAAGTGCGGTTATTATATACTCCTTACGATGAATCTGGCATTAAGGTCATCATCGGCACGATTCTCCCAGTCGCCGGCGATTTTCTCTCTGCGTCCCCGCCGTCCAGCTACAAGAACATCCACGGTACTTTGCTTCTCCAGTCCTAGTCACGCCGAACAGTCGCCGGAGATGGATACCACCGAAGCCAAGGAACTTCCCAAGGAGGCACCAAATGAGTATGAACCCTAAATTGATACGTTTTCTAAAATGAGAAAAAACTATTTTAATTTTATATGTTTATTTTACATTTTTACTCATTAATATTTCATTTTTATTAGAAGGGAGATAGTTTTTTCTCATTTTAGAAAACGTATCATTCATTTGGGGAACGTGATGTCTGTGTGTTGAAGGAACGTGATGTCTCATTCATTTGGGGAAGGGTACTCAACCCGGTCGGATGAGGAAGGGTTTGGAGGGATCTATGGTGGGAACGACGATGAAGCCCTTGGGATGGAGAAGAAGGATGTGCATGAAGAACATCCTGGTAATTAACTAATTACTATTAATTATGTTAGACGATCATGATTAATAATATTGATATATACTATAATTATAATTAATGAGGTGTGTGTTAATTTGAGTGGTTTAAACTGATATGATACTTGTTTGTGGAGGTGAACTGAAGAATACAACAGGGAGCAAGGGAGCGAGGTGAAGGAGAAGGAGAAGGCAAGGCATCAGACGAATGTAGAAAATAAGTAACGCTTAGGTTATTAGTTACAACCTTAATTAGTTTTTTGATCTACTGATCATGTTTCTTATAATATTTATAGAATCATACTTCTTATCATATTTATATGTAGAACCTTAATTGTCTTCCAATATTATCCAAATGTTTTGTTCGGTATGCGAATTTTGTGGAAATTTCATAAGTGGTGGGTTTGTTATGTAATTTGGTATGAGTATCTATGTTTTATTTAGATTTAATATTAACTACCTCCAGTGTTACCGCTTCATCCATCATTGTTTTTTTTTCGTCGAAGCTTTTAATCTCGATTCCAGTTCTGAAATCATTGTCAATTAACAACTAAACAAAACTAAGTTATCATCATCATCAAATGTCTTATAACGAAATTTTTTATTGTAATTATTCTGACGTGATTTTAGATCTGTTTCTACTAATTAAATTAATGCATCTTAATAACATAAAAAACACTAAAACCAATAAAGTTAAAAACGATGTAAAATTGATATTTTACTAACGGATAAACTTTAGTTTTCGGTTTTAAAATTTTGTTCTATCTAGGTCTTTGATTTTTGTCTCAATCAGATTCTACTGTTAATTTATTCATTAAATAAATCATTAAATTAATTAATTGACCAACTTACCCTCTTCTTAATTCCCAACTAACCCCCTAATTTAAACAATTTTACCCGAATAATTTAACTTCCCTATAAACACCATCATCTACATTCACCCATACTAGCTCCATCCACACCTGATCCAGAACAATCTCCTCCCGCACACTCGCCCGATGCGACCTCGTTTAGGAGGAGGAACTTGGTTAACAGGATGGAGGAGGAACTTGGTTAACAGGATGGAGTTCTACATGTGGACAAGCTCCCTAAATTTCTAATGCTCTACTCATCTCATCCACTAAAAACCATATCCGTCACGATCGTGACGGAATATTCTTAGATATTTCCTATACTAGCGGAACCGTAAACATTTGAAAATAATAACAGTGAAATGTAACTGTAAAAAGATTTCTTTTATCAAATATTAATAGTAAAATGAGATATTTTCTTAAAAAGAAATATAAGGAAGTTTTTAAAACTTTGATGTGATTACAGAACACCAAAAGAAAAAGTCTTCGGTCTATGGTTCCTGAGCCCATAGATTTTTAGACAAACCCAACTATGAAACAATTTAGATTGGGCCTGTAGGAAGAATCAAAGCCCAACAAGAAAGCGAAGTTGCGTGATAAACTTTTGATTAGGTTTTCTCGTCAGAGCTTGCGTAAGGAATAATGCCAAAAATATCTGGCGCCAGCTCATATCCCGCCAGCAATTTCCGCCTAGAACGTTCCATCAACCGACTCAGCCACGTGGATGTTTATCATCCGTAGGATACTGTCGGCAACGCTTCAATCGCAACCGTCCGATCCTCCAATACCTCTATTTATATCTTTTCTTCTGCTCATCTCCTTCATTCATTCCTCCTCCACAAATCTTATCGGTCGCCCTTTTTCTTCGTGCCAACCGCGTTCAAGGTTTCGTAGATCCGTGGCCGATGTCTCTCCGGTCGTCGTTTCTGCTTCAAGATTCCGCGGCGGTGGTTGGCGATCTACGGTTTGATGCCGGTTATCATCCAGTCTGGGCGGCGCGTTTCTGCAGATCTGGCTTGATTTCGTAACTGTCTTGCGGCTTCGTTGATCATCAAATCAGTTTGTCGAATCTCCGTTTCGTCCTTGAGGTTAGAGGTTCTTTCAGTCTGGTTGCGCTTTTTTGATCGGATCTGTTTTAGAGTTTGCTTAGTTTATCGATTTGATCTATAGTTCTGCGGATCTAGGGTTTCTTGAACTTCTGGATGTAAGAGACGGTGGAAATAGGCTAATGAACCGTGTTTCTTCGCCAGATCCGTGGCGTTTCTGGTCGTAGGCGTTTGATTTTGATGGAATCTGGGAGTGTGTTTCTCTGATATCATTGCGTTTGGGCGTGGATCGTGGTGATGGTGGTGTCTGGAGCAGCGGAAAAGGTACCATGGCGTGCCGAGATGTTTAAGTTGTTGTTGGATGTATAAGATGTCAGGATGAAGGCCTAATTTCAGGGGGCCGAGCCCTGATTTATCTTTGTCATCCCGGCCTTTGCCACTGCAGGTGCGCTTGCATGGCAGGTCACCCTACTTAATAAAATATTGATTTTGTGTTTGGAGGGGAGATCGCACGGGGTTTGCCCGGGTTCTCCTCTCTGCTGTGCGTGTGTGTGTGTGTCTTGCCCCTCTCTCTTTTTCTCCATCCCTCTTATCTTCTTCCCCCGCCCTCTCGATCCCTCGTTAAAAAAAAGGAAAAAAACAAAAGAAAAGGGACAATCTCCATAATCACTGGTAGATCGGTCAAGTTTACTGGACGGAA
Source organism: Daphne laureola (assembly GCA_038382905.1). Taxonomy (NCBI): domain Eukaryota; kingdom Viridiplantae; phylum Streptophyta; class Magnoliopsida; order Malvales; family Thymelaeaceae; genus Daphne; species Daphne laureola. Next base: position 4,410 of record JBBYHH010429769.1, read on the forward strand.
GGTCAACACGCTTCGCTTATGGGAATCAATGGTTCTACGCCATCTTCGTCGGAAGTCGAGTTACGATCCCGAGGTATTCTCTATATTTTTCCAAATGCTTAGTTTGATATCACTTTTAAGGTCAGCCTTGAACAATCTCTATATGTTGGGCTAATGTCTCGTATACTGCATGAATAATTAGTAACTTAAAATTGAGCTAGTAGAGATCACTAGAAATATCGAAGTTGATGTATAAAATCTTGATGGTAAATTTGCTGGTAAAAACTGGTAGGACATTCAGCGGATGTAGGTAAATTCTAATTACCTTCTTCAAAATTGGCTGAGCAGTTGGTCCTTTGACCCTAAGTAGAAGTGGGAATTAATTTTATCCTGGAACTGATTTGATCATGGTCTAGCACTATTCAAGAAAAGTCCACGGTAGAAGATGAGAGGAAACTGTTTTAACACTGATAATGCTTTTTAACCAGTTAAAGAAAACCCTAGCAAAAGAAAAATCAAAACTAATACTATAATCATCAACTACATACGATGTTGCACACGTTGTGCTGATCAGTTCATATTCGCTACAACCAGTTAAAAATAAATTGAGAGTGAAACTATGCGCCTTCCGACGCTGCGAGTTCATGAGTTCACCATGTGCATGCATCCAGTCTTCTGCTAATCTGTTCTGGTCGTTATATATATTCAATTCCATATTTGGTCATAAATGGACCCTTTTATGAGCTTATTAGTGAAGTCGATTGTGATGTTTATGATAAGTGGTTGTCTATGGTCATGGAAGGTGTCCATGTGCTATAGGTGAGAGTTCTGTATCTGTGTTGCTTGTGCAATGGTGTGTTGTTGTCTAGGCCCTTGGGGCCGGCTTTGTTCTGACGTGGTCTGAAGCTGCTGACCGCAATCAGAGGGTGATGCTGAAGCTTACCGTTTGAGAAGCATTGGGTCTATTTTCGAAGATGTTCGCTGATGGTCATGGGCGTCTTTGCATTTGAGAGGAATTTGCCGTTGACAGGAGCTCAAGAGGTGGATGCAGTCATGTTCGTGGAGTGGGGGTCGCGCTTTTCAGAGGTTCAACACTTGCAGTTGGGTGACAACTAAGAACTGAGATAAGCCCTTCTACGTTAGTCTTCTTTATGATCTGAGATGTCTTTTCTGTCGTTCTTGCAGAATGGCGTTTTTGAGGTATCCCATGTATTTTGCCTGTTGTGACATAGTGGAATTTTCAAGTGGACTACGGTCCCGTGGTTTTTCCCTCTTTCGAGGGGTTTCCACGTAAAATCTGGTCTTGATATTTCTTGGTAGTTTCCGTTTTGCTTGTCAAACACTATCATTTCTTTAGAAAATACGTGTAGACAGAAACTTTTCTTGACGTTCCTAGGTTCTACGATTTTATTACCAACTTTTTGTGTGGTTAGTGAAAGTTAAAAAAAAATAAAATTGAAGTTGGATCTTTGCAATATTTTTCGAATTTGAGGGGTTATTTCGGTATTTTAATAATTTTCGCAACATTTATTATTATGGGGACTTTTAAGAAATGCCTGGTGTGTAGTAGTAGTTTAAATATGGGTTTGTTCGGGAAATGATTGTTTCAATCGGTTTTACTGTTTTAGATAATTTTCGGACTAGTTGTGTTTTAGATAAAAAGCTATGAAGCTTGGGTGAAGTTGGTCACTTGAATGCTTCATCGAGATCGGCTGAATATGAACAATGTAAGATTTTCGGAAGTGTCACAATATTTGTATTTTCGTTTTGGTGTACATTCTTTTGTTGTTTTACTATTTACGATTTCTTTCCTCTTTTAACTTTGAATTATGTGTCTTCCATGCCTGTCTTGGTTATAATTCAATGTCATCACAAATAAACGAAAATTCACAGTACTTCACATCTACTAATAGACGCTGGTGGTTTCAAGTATTTTAAACCAGTTTTCCTGTGATTGTTTCCAGTGTTCATTTCTATTTAAAATTACCCCTTTGCTCTCTATTAATTGATTGATGCTTCCAACTTTTTAAACAACTTTCATGTTTTAAAGATTCCTATTTTGATGTTTAAAGATTATAGTTTTGATTGAATGATGCAGATAAATCAGAATTGTGTTCCATTGGCTTCCGTGTTGGAAGTCTTGATCTTTTCTTATTTATTGCAATGATTTTTACGACTATTGAAAATCAAGTTTATTTCAGTTCTTTTAAAATGTTTGATAATCATTTTCAGTTCTCATTTATTGGGCTGGTGGTGTGTTTTGTGATAATGTGAGCAAAATGAGCTGATGTGATATATGAGTTCAATTTAATGGAAAAAAGATTATATGGCACCATTTGGTTCTATGTTGTGGAAAGGCTTGTTACGGCCTGGATTCCAGAGACTTGGGTTCTGGTCCTTGGGCTCCCTGTTTGCTGGATTTGGATTCAACTGCTTCTATGAATTCTGCGGGCGTCTCCTGTGGTTATCAAACGAGAAGAGCATTGGTATATGTTTAAATTTCGTACTAGTGTTTTTGTTGTCAAACAGTTATTTACTGACATTCGCTTTCATAGTTTTTCCGTTCTACTGACCATTTTGGTTTCTATTATAGGTTCAATAAGTTACAGTATTTGTTCACATCCGTAGTTGATGAAAACTCAGCTGAGATGTGTCTACGTTCAACTTGTTTAAGCTTTTTCGTTAAGCTAATTTTGATCCCACATTTGAACATAATATCACAAAATATACCCAATCTTGCACATCATTGTTGGTAAACTAGAGCAAGTTGTTTGTTAATTTTATGTGCAAATGTGCGTCAGCTGTGTGTTTAAGCAATCTGCTTCAGTCACCTGCGCCCGTCGGCCACATTTTAGACATGTTTGGCGTTTAGCAAAATTAGGGATGAAATTGAGAATCGAGGGGTACTCGTCGTTCTCTGAGATTTTTCAAAGCATTTCAGTTCAGCGGGTCTGTGAGATCACTGTAGTGAACGAAATCTACAAAGGTGAGATAGTGAACGCATAATTGGAGATCTGAAAGCTCGAATGGTAGAGCGCTCAAATATGCCTAGTTAGGCTTTGGGAGGTTGGTGGTTCAATTCCGCCCGGATCAAATGTAGTTCTCTATCCACCGATTTTCTATTTAGTATTCTTCCCAATTCTTCCTTATAAAATTCATAAACACGGGTCCTGTTTTAATTAGAAAGTTATGTTTTTAATTTTTTTAGTATTTTTTTTCTATTTATTAATCATTAAATTTAATGAATTTGTAGAGAAAATAATTTTTTCAGTAATTTAATTATATCTCAAATTTTAAATTTAATTATTTAGACACTTCTAAATAATTTTAAACATTACACTTCTATTTAAAATTTTTAATAAAGCTTGGTGGTGGCGGTGGCGGCGGCGGCGGCCGCAGTCTGATGATGGCTGGGTGGTGTGTTGGGTTTCATTTTTTTTTTATAGAAGTGTAAAATTATTTGGGATTTGGGGCGTATAAATGATTAAGTTTAAAATTTATGGTGTAAATAAATTATTTTAAAATAATTGAATTATTGAAAAAAATATTTTTTTTATAAATTTATTAAACTTAACGGTTAATGAAAAAAAAATATAAAATGAATAAAAGTTAAAAGACGGAATTTTAATAGAATCGTAATGGTATATGAATTAAAGTTATTAGATTACTGGTGTATTTTACTCTTTATAAAATAATATTTCCTATTTCTATTCTTTGGGTATTTAATTTATGATTTTATTGTATATCAAAAAAGAAAGCGTTTGACAGAGGTTTTAGAGTTTTTTCTTCCCACGAAACCTTCTACTGTTAGGTTTTGATTGTCTTCTCTTATTCCTTCTCCTATTCTGCTTTCTCTTCTCCTTCCTATTATGTCGATTTTGTCTGTTTGGGAATTGGGTGAATGTCCATTAAAGGTATTGCTGGGAAGATGTCAGCGGTTTCATTGGTAGCGGAAGATGATGCGGCGGTGGTGGACATCCGAAGCCTATTGCCCGCGGCTCCACCTTGCATCATGTTGGTCGTCCGGGTTTTGTCTCCTTGTGTGGCCCTGATTGAGAATTTGAACTCAGTTTTTTTGGCTGCTTGGAATGAACAAGTCAAGTTTAAGATTAAATAAGATAAGGAGGCTCCTAGGGATAATCTGTTTATATTTGAATTTGAGAAATGTCATATGGAAGGTGTTCTTCGATTGGGATCGTGGACCTTTGATAATAAGTTGATGATTATGACTGCTATGAAATTGGGTGATCAAAATTCATCCATGATTTTCAACTCTGTAATTTTCTGAATTCATATTTTGGATTTACCTTATGATTGGACCACAAAACCAATGGGTGCAGCTCTTGGAAATAATCTGGGTGTTGTTAAAGATGTTGATTGTGATGGTCTGGCTATGAGAATTCGAGTGCAGGTTGATATTACTCGCCCTTTGAGAAAAGACATTACTACTCTGAACTTTGATGGCTCAAAAATTTTCTTGGCAATTAAATATGAGAAATTACTTGACTTTTGCTATAAGTGTGGTATGGTCTCGCATGTTGGAAATGACTGCATGGAAACGAGAGAGAATCAATTTGGTCCATTCCTTCGAGCGCGACCTATGGCGAGAGATGGTGAGGGATAGGGGGCCACGATGGATCCCCAACCTCTGCGGCCTTAGATGGCCGGCTTGTGTTAGGCAGCCGCCGTTTAATGGTGCTAATCGTGTGTTGGAGAGGGCTTTGGTTCCTGCTATTGTACCGGCCACTGATGAGCCAGTGCTGGAACGTGCTATTGTGCCTACATAGGTTAATGCTACTCCCCATGCATTTGATGGACCTTTTGTCTTTGTTCTGGGTAAAGGTAATGAAGTGGTTCCTGCTGGTATACCTGGTCCAAAAAATGGTCGTGGCAGGGGACGATCGCGTGGTGGTGGCAACGTAAGTGGGGGGAGAGGTCGAGGGGGCGGTGATGGACTGGGTGGTGCTGGTGTGTCTCAGGTCGATGGTTCGGGGACAGACGTGGGTCGAAAGCGTGCGTGGGTCACATGCACTGTGGAAGAAGCATAAGTGTCTCTCGTGGTGGTGGCAATGGCAAGGAGCGAGCCTCCCTGTCTGGAGGGATGAGGTCATTATATACGAGTAGTGGGGGTAACAAGTCTGATCCCACTATTCACTTTGAGCCGAAAAATGGATGATATTTGTCTGTTGTGGATGGTTGATGATCTTCTTTCACGTAAGGTTTGATGTGGTTACTCTCTTCTTAGGTATCTTTTCAGGGAACGACCTACTTTTGTTCCGCTTCGTGCGACATAGGTGGAGGTGGTCGGTGACCTCGCTTAATCTTGAGTATGCTGTGGGTGGAACCTATTTTCTAGTCATATGACACGTTGGAGGAGTTTGGCATCATCAACTGTATATGAACTATTGGCTTGGTCATCTTATCTACTTGGTGGTCTATATTTTTTTTGCTATTAATAATTGTTTATGTTGGTTTTGTCTTGGGATTTGTTTGGTTCCTTTTATCTGGGTATTTTTAGGATTTATAGTCGTTTAACATCTTCTGACTCACTCACTATTGAGAGCTGCTTTAGTTATTAGGTATTATGAAACTTTGATCGCTATATTTCTTCAGTTCATGTCTGTTTGCTATTAAATGATAAATCATTCATCTTAAAAAAAAAAAACATTATAATTTTATCATAAATATTTTGATATAGAAATTTGAATGATCTATATAAGTTGTATACGAATATTCCGCACATATAATACCTTAGTCTATCTTTTAACATTTGATTTTTCATTCTTCACATTTGTTTAGCTAAAAATAATAATTTAATGTCTATTTTTCAAACATGTATTTTTTAAAAAAGTCTACCTTAAACTAACGTTGATTTATTGAAGTCAATTGGTCAACTCGAGTTAAATATGTTTGAAGTTAAAATATATTGCAATAATCTAAGGAGTCGAATCGCGACTCTGAGTTTGCGATTCAAAGTCCAATGGTGTGATTTTCGGTGAATTAGAGGTTAGGGCGGCGAATAGGGGTGATTCTCGGCATTTTCAGGTGGTTTCCGGCGTGTTTGGCGGCAGTGATCCGGCGACGACGTTCCAGTGATAGCAAGGTGGACAGGGCTGTTGGTGGGTTAATTGAAATTTGGGGGTAATTTTTTTAAGTTTATAATTGTTGGGGTGAGTATAAATGATTAACTTTAAAATTTTGGATGTAAATAAATTTTTTTTAAAAGAAATTAATTGCTAAAATTATCATTTTTCCGTCAAATTCGTTAAAGTTAACTGAAAACGGATGAAAAAGAATCACAAATTAAAAAAAAAGTTAAAAAAAAAAAATTATTAATACAAAAAATTAAAATATGACTGTAGTAATATATGAATTAAAGTTATAGAAATACTTGTACACTTTAACCTATTATAAATTAATACATATATAAAATACTCAATACTCAATACAACGTTCTTTTTATAACATTTTTATGTACTTCATCATTTTTTAGGTCGTTGATCTTGATCTTGCTTTCTTGCTACTGAAGTCTGGAATCAAGTGTTTTCTTGGTATCAAGTCGACCCTTTTTATAGGCAAATTCTTATTTATGTCCGGATAATATATATCCACTAACACTAAATGTCAAAAATAGAATATTATGTTAGTATTATTGGTTTAAATGTATTAAATTCATTTTGGCATTAAGGAAAAAATGTTTAAAACAAAAACAAACACTAATATTATTTACCCACTAGTTGAAAAAATCATTAGTGGTGTAAAGATTAGAATATCCTTGTTATTAATTAAATACTATCATTTTTTTAAAATCAATTTTCATCTTCGTTCTTCCCTTATTCTCCATCTTCTCCAGCCTTCTCCCTCTCTATTTCTTTGATTCTCAAACCATCATGACCTTCAATCTTTAATTCAAGCCTCACGGTGGTCGGCGAGCACGCGACGAGATCCGACAGCCGGGGAGCAAGCGACGAAATCCGACGGCCGGTGAGCACGCGATGAGATCCGGCGGCCGGTGAGCACGCGATGAGATCCGGCGGCCGGCGAGCACGCGTTGTGCTTTGACGATCGTCTAGATCGGAGCCTCTTCTTACCGGAAAACATTTCATGACGGCGAGATCAGAGTTGCTGCACAAATTCGCTGGAAAACGATCGATCTTCATGGCGGAG
>JBBYHH010429880.1:0-11553 GCA_038382905.1 Daphne laureola
ATTAATCTTCCATGTAACCATGAACTCGTATGAACATGAACATGTAATTGAGAATCTTAAAGGTCTTAAATTCTTCAAATCACACCTCCCGTTCTAATATAGTTCTCGTAAGGAGGTGGTCAGCCTCATCACTGAACTATCCTGGAATCCACCAGTGGAATAGGGGGCTTGCCCGTCCAAACATACCTAACATAAGATAAATTTTTCTTTCATCTGGTTCCAGGCGATCGCCTGGAACTATGCCTTCCTTCTCCTACATTTCACCTGAGCCCATGTCCATCTGAGTTATGGGCTCAGGAGATCGCATGGCATTGTGCATTCCTTCGCCTGCACTTCGCCTGAGCCTCTGCCTCTTGTTCAAAAGGGCTCAGGCGATCGCCCAAAGTGTGCAAGACATCGCTTGATGTCTCGCCTCGACTATCCTATGTTCTGAAAACAGATTTCTGAGAACCATGCTCTCATACCAAGTTGTCACCACCCCTCAGCGGAAGCCGGTGCGGACTACGGAGGGGGATGACATCGGACAGCTCTACATTGTGGTGCAGGATCCATAACACGGTCCTGTAATACCTGAAACCTGCACTTTGAAACGATCACAGACATAAAGGAATTGCACAGTCACAAAACACAAAGTTGAGCTCCGCTCAACACTAGATACACCAGAAAGAAGCCGTGCCCGCACGGTACTGGGCAAGCACTCCCCGAATAAAGTAAACATACTCAGAAGTCAGAAAGCAACATAACACTAGAACAAGTCTCAAAATGCTTTCTAACTACATGTACATATGCATACTATGCCTACAGATCCCTAAACTGTATGATGCGGAATACATACTAGGATCAAGTGGTCAAGCTCAGCACGAACACCGACGATCACCTCGAGGTACTGCTGCCGCTGCTAAACACAAACAAAGGAGTTAACCGTTAGTCATTTCATATGTACTCATCCAAAGTACTCAAATACCAAATCACAGACCCTATCAGGGTCAACCCCGTCACAGAAATGGAAAACGCATCTAGGACCTATATATACCTCTTATTCAAAATCACCAAACAACCAGACAGAGTTACTCCGCAGGTCGTATACCAGAAGCTCCTGAAAACGATAATCATAAGGGGATGAGTCCTCGAGAGGAACTCAGTAAGGGCTTAGGTAAGGGTAATGGTTTAAAGAACGGACCTGCATAAAAAGGTTAGCATGCACAATATGCAATATAATAAATAGTTCATACAACCTATATATCATAAATTATGATATGCGTGAAATGTAAAATGCACATAACTTCTTCATCCTGTCGGACGGAAACACATATGGATACAATTACGACATCCCCTAGTCGCTCTAAGCTCGACACAGGGTCAGAACGTATGGTACCAGTGAAGGGCCTAGGTTCCCCAAAACTGTCGTCATCACTTAATTGATCAATTCACAATCAGGTTCAACGATTTGATCAGAAGTGATCATGGAACCTCAGAAGCACAAAATTCATCACTCAGGTTCAACTATTTGATCAGAAGTGATCACAGAACCTCAGAAGCACAAAATTGATCACCCAGTGATTATAGAACTTTCCAATCTAGGAGTTGAAAGTCCCACGCTTGAACCTGCACACCATTAACCTTATCATGTAACTAGCCTCGGGGATCACCGGGCCCTACCCTCAGCCCGAGACTAGCTTCAACTAACTCAATAAGCATAGAAAGCATCCCAATAATGCATAATCAAGGGAGTTGAACCCTTACCTGACAATTTGTACAAATGTTGTACTTTCCCGAAGGAAACCAAATCCAGCAGCATTCCGACTGCACTTTCACAAAACCCATCCACAGAAAATGCTGCTAAATAACCACACAACAATAATAAATAGAATGCTAAAATCACTGATTGATATCCATTACAAAAGAAGCTTTAACATCAAGCTTCACCATTCCGGCCAAAACACGGAGAAGAAGGCCAACCGAGAAAAATACTACGAAATATCCATATAGCAATTCAGAAGCTCAAATCCAACCCATTTCCAATTCTAATCCAACACTTATCAAAGATTACCAACTTTACCAACTTCTTACTTAACTTCAAAGGAGCTTAATTTCAATTCATTTGTCAGTAATTACTAACCAACACCCAATCTTTTCCAAAATGTGCATTTCGGCCCAAAACTTCAAAAAGTGACAAAATGTTTCTTTAACATCAATTTAGCTCACTTTCACCCAAATTTATCATTTAGCATCAAACAACATCATTCCTCCATCAAAATCCACACTTAATCAAAGAACACCAACACATTTCTTCCTTAGTCAATTTCGGCCAAACAAGCAAAATTACCCAAGAAAGTTTCCTTCAACAATTCCACAATGAATTTAGGAGCCCTAAGCATCACTATATCAATTCAAATCCATAATTCCAACAAAGAACACCAACATTCGTTTTCTACCTCAAATTCGGCCATACATGAAATTTAGCCAAGAAAACTTTCTTCAACTCTTCAATAACACTTTAGGAGCTTAAAAGCATCATTAATTCATCATAAATTCATTACAATCCCTTATTTCAACAAAAATACATTCCTTGAAAATCCCTTCAATAATTCGGTCAATTTAAAAAATTCACCTAGAGAATTTTCTTCCAACTTTAACCAACATTTTAGGAGCTCATTAGCATCCCTCATCCAACACAAATCAATACTTAGCAAAGAATCATCAACATAATTTTCATCAACAATTCCAACTTTGACCATGACTTAAATTTGGCCAACATGATGATTCAAGGTTAATTCCCAACATGAAATGTGTTAATAATCATCCTAAAAACACTTTAAAACCATCATTTCATCTCATTTATTCATTAATCAAGAAATCACAAAAATGCCCAATTTGTTCATTCTTGAAAATTCGATTCGAACATAGAATGAAGAAATGATGAAGATCCAAGCATTAAAAGTGTAGATAATCGTCCATACAATACTTTGGTATCACAAATTCAAGAAAATCTTCAAGTTTCAAAAACGGGTTCCAAGCCCTAGCTCACCAAATTCTTCAAAAGAAAGCTTAAAATGAAGAACACATGGAGGAAATCTTTTTACCTTGAAAATTTAGTCATGATTCAAGCTTCTCCTCAAGTAAAATGGTGAAGAATTGAAGAAGCCATCTTGCCCATGGAGGAAGATGAATCCATCTTCCTTCCTATTTCATGTTTTATCCCAAATATATTCCTTTCTTTTTTTTTTTCCATTTCTTTTCTTACTACCTCATTTCCCTTTTCTAATTTAAATTCCAATCACAAACAAAAATCCCCCTTTTTACTCCATCTTTAATTCCTACCACATATATTAATTTCCCATCACTTTTATACTTTCCATAAGAATGGGACACTTGTCTTCCACTATCCCTTTTTTAATATTACTTTCCCAAAATATCATTTCATATCATAATCCAAATAATTCCTCCTTATTTCTCCTTAATAATGGCGCCACTTTATGTATCCAACATAATTCCAATTTTATCCACTTTTTTTAAATAACCATTTTGCCCTCCGGGCTCAATTTTGGTAAAACAGCCCGGGATTCATGTACCAGATCCAAAATATGAAATCCCACAAAAATAAATATTTAATGAAGTCCCGGGACTTGATACTTGGCAAAAAACATGTCCCGCATGTTCAAAATAAAGTCCCGGTACTCCAAAATCTGGCCCCCGAATACATATTCTAGAAACATTACTGTCATCCTGGGGTGGTATGTAACATCCTCCCCCCTTAGGACTCTTGGTCCTCCAAGAGTATCCTAACTGTCAGAACTACTTTATGAACATCCTTAACGAGGCTTATACCGCAAGTTATGCAGAATGAACCGATCCTTGAATACTGCCCTATCGAACTGACCATTGGTAGAACCCCAGACTAATCCTAAATACTGAAGAGTTACTGACACTTTGTTGTGATGAGGTTTGGTGCTACGGACCAACTACTCCCGAGTGGTCAAAACTAAATCTCAGAAGTTCTCCTTGAACTTACCAATGCAGAACATGCTAATCAGTTTAGTCTTAACTGTGAAACCACACCGATACCATCACGGAGCATATCTCTAATGGGTTCCAAACCCAAACTATCATCGGAAGAACCGACTAATATGATGCAGAACAGAAAACCCACAAGGTGTATCACAGAACACCAGAATATAGTCACAGAGCGACTACATATTGCAGTTGCCTCCCAAAAGGCACTCTCGAATCATACCATACCATACCCTGTCATGCGGACCACGACCAGATAGAATGGAGTTCAAAACTCCCATACAATCTTGCAAGAAAAAATATATCCCATCATACCATGTATCTCCAGACTCCAAGTCTCAGAGTATCAGAAAACTGACCATATCAAACTTATCTCGAAAGGTATTATGTGTCCACACCAACATCGGCAACATCGGGTTGTTTCAATGAGCTCTAATCTTAACTTGTACATGAAAAATGTTACTAATTTGATGTATTCCATATCCGGAATGTGGACTTCAAAATTCCCTTTGTTGGCAACACAACTAGTGTATTAACCATACTTTCTGAAAAATAACCAATGTCACGTGTGACTTCACTCTCTCAACTCACTTGGGGAAGTACCTACTTTCACTAAAACTAACCCAGATTTTCGCAATATCTCAAAGTCAAAACTGAATGGCCAAGAACTACCAAAAGATGAACCCTCGTTCTTCCACACAAATTTAACCAAACTTTTCTCTGAACAACTTACCCTTCCTAAGAAAAGCTACGGAGTTGCACTCCTTATTCACGTACTTAGAAATTCTAACTCGTGAGTTCAGAACAAAAGGGTGGTAAACGGACCAACCCTATAATTTCAGCTTCTTCAGTACTATGAACCTTCACCAGCAAGTAACCTTAGTGTTTATTTTCCACTCTATGAACAATTCAAAATGTTATTGACACGAGTCCTTGAAGATCTCCCTGACAGGGACCAAGACCCGGATCTTCAAATATTTGAATGCTCCATTAATCTTTTTCGTAGTCTTGTAGTTACTCTGATGTATTTACATTAATGTAGAATGTGAATGCTTCACTCTGGATCGTCTTGTCGATTTATGCGTGTCATCCTTGCGTATGGCCCTACATCTTCGTGTCTATGTACTTGTTCTTCATGTGAGTCTCCTCACCTCGGGCCCTTCGTGTTGAGTTGTTACGGAATGTACTGGATCAGATTGGCATCTTCTTCTCGATAGCTCGACAGCTTCTCCTCCGTAGCTTGTACTTTGGCGTCAAATGTTGCATAGTAGAGATCCTGGGTGGCGTCCCTGATGCAGTACCCAAGAACCGGACCTTAAGGTTCCACTTGTATCACTGAATTTATAAAGTCTCGTTGATCGAAGATCTTAAATCCACTTGCTCTTTCACGTACTTGTGACAATTCCTGGCATCCTTGCGTCACTCGTTGTCTTCAATTCTAAATCATATTTCTAAATTATGAACATCCTAATCCTTGTTCACAGAGGATGTAATGCACGGATCTTCTGGACATCCTATCTCAATACATGTTGCTTCTCCCTGAAGCCACCTATCATTACGGCTGCTCATCCTAATGATTCTGTAATTGTTGTCCCTCAAACATAACTTTAACCTTTCCACTACTTACTAACTTCTTTTTCGAACTTGATCCAATGCAGATACTGAAAGTGGTAATTATCACCGTCATTTCAGAACTTGTGTTCAAAAAACTAAATTTAGCCTAAAATTCAAAACTTTACCCAAAAAAGACTAAAGTCCTCTCATAATTGACATGCCGATAAATTCAAAAAATCCAAAACCGATAGCAAAGCAAAATACTCATGAACTGATCACAAATCCTCTTATTATTGTGGTTATCATATTTGTTACCTCGGGTTCAAATATGCCTTCACATAATTCCAGATGGGGTGGGGCCTCTACCCCTACCCTCCGATACCAGAACTCGTTGTTAGCGAGCATTTCCCATATAACCTAAAACTTCATAACATAAGAAAGAGCACCACAATAAAGGTTAACTACCTAACCACAAGCAAGCAACATTTTTTCCTAAAGGCTCTGTAGTGTAATGCAATGCATGAATGCAGACAACCTAAGAAGAAGAGTAGAATCAGATTATTCCCCAAACAAACAGAAACCAAACAGATAAACCATAATCAAGTCAGAATCATAATAGAAAAACCTCTTCCTAAGGTTGCCCAGCTTGCATAATATCAGATTCAGATGTCCATGTCCTGATGACTAAACTTATGCAATCTTGAATCACAGAAGAAAATCTTAAAACTTACTCTCCCTGAGCATACTTTAACCGACCACCAGCAGTCCCACTTTGCAATTTGAAGGTAGTTCTAATAAGAATTTGATCACTCCCCTCACATAACTATCCTGAAACAGATTAGTGAAACATGTCCCACCTCTTATTCCAAGGTAGTTTACATAATAAGTTGATCAGGCTCCTCACATAAACCACTAGTGTCAGTTCATCGATGGGAACCACCACGCTGTTGAACTTCTTACTTCTAGTCTTCACTACATTCAGCTTCACCTCCATATCTTGGTGGTTTAACCTGCGAGATTAACATAATCTATAGACCAAGACAGAGTTTTGCCCTACGGGGGGTCCTCAGAAGCTTAAGTCAGTATAATTGGGTGAAGAGAATGTGCCAGACCTTGGGTAGAGTGAATATTTACCTTAAATGAAGGAATGATGTAGGCTTATATAGTCTTATCTAATAGAGTGGCACATCCATAATACTTTGAGAGGAAAGAGACGACGGGTGTCAGAGGACAGGTGGCAAATGTATTCTGAATGCAAGCCATCAGGTCATAATGTGTTGTGAGCATGACCTCAGCTTACAGATAGATGCGCTTGGGTATGGTGCCCTCAGCCAGTTTTAATGGGCCATCTTTCCTGGGTTGCTGACTCAAGTGTTCTTATGGGCTTTTATGGGTCTATGGGCCCACTTTGGACCTTGAAAACTTGGGTTGGGCCTATCAGCCATCATGTCCACAAAACAGAGACCTGTCAGACTGGAAGGACTCCAGGTTTTTGGGGCTTTAGAATTTCCCCCTTTGAATCCCGGATGCGAGAGCATCCGGCCATTTGAAATTTCCGTACCTTAGTATTACCCCTTTTGAATCCCGAATGTAGCTGCATCTAGGCATTTGAATTTTGGGGGCCTTTAGAATTTCCCCCTTTTGAATCCTGGATGCAGGTGCATATGGCCATTTGAACTTTTGGGGCCTTTAGAATTACCCCCTTTTGAATCCCGGATGCAGGTGCATCCGGCCATTTGAATTTTTTGGGCCTTTAGAATTCCCCCCTTTGAATCAAGGATGCAGGTGCATCCGGCCATTTGAAATTTTAGGGCGTTTAGAATTACCCCCTTTTGAATTCCGGATGCAGGTGCATCCAGCCATTTGAACTTTTGGGGCATTTAGAATTGCCCCCTTTTGTATCCCGGATGTAGGTTCATCCGGCCATTTGAATTTTTTGGGCCTTTAGAATTGCCCCCCTTTGAATCCTGGATGCAGGTGCATCCAGCCATTTGAACTTTTGGGGCCTTTAGAATTGCCCCGTTTTAAATCCCAAAAGCTTTCCTTGGGGCATTTGGTTATCTCCTCGTTATGCCAGATGATTTCCTGTAGTTGTGGCGTGAATCTCGGGGTAATATTTTTTTATCAACGGTGTGGATCAACTTTCTAGTGATGTTTGGTATTCCCGGACACTCTATAAGTACTTGAGAAATGAGTTAGAATCTTCACTTCTCATTCTTGCTTCCATTTTTTGGTCTAGTATTTCCTAAGCTTTCTAATAACGAATCGTCCTAACCTCTATTAGGCGGTGAATTTTCTTAAGGGATGGTGCCGTCGCGGTAGAGGAGAGACCAGTTTTCCAGAATTTGTACGGAGACTAGCCGACGCTCCTGATCCTTCTAAGAATCTTTTGACAAAAGTTCATTTCTACCAGTGGCACAAAGTAGTGGTTGACCAGACTACACGGGGTTTATTTTCATTTGGTCCGACTCCTCCGATAAGTTTCTTTCGACCCATGATTTGAGGTAAAATAAATGGCTTCTTTTTCTCTTTCTTATACTAGTCATCGGTCGGACCCTTGGCTTCTAAAGGTTAAGGGTTTTGTGCCCGAAGGCTACTGGGCCGATGTTGAAAATTTTAAGAGTAGAGCTACTCCGAAGTTCATTCAGGAATGGCAGAAAACCTATTTTTTACCCCGGTCTATACGTACTTGGGTTCCTAGTAATAAATGTAAGGTGTATGAAGATGATCTCGGGTGGATGGTAGTGTTTAAGGCTCCACTTGAGTGCGGGCTTCATTTTCCTCCCGATCATTTTCTTTGTCAACTGGCCCGAGCCCATGGGGTCGCAGTCAACCAATTTAGCCCGAACACTTACTGTCATATTAACGCCTACCTGACCCTCTGTGGTGCCTTCGAGGTTTCTCCTATCCTCCCGACCTTCATCCAATACTACAAAATAATGACCAAGACCCGGAATTACTTCTACTATTTTGGTGCACGAGGAACCTCCATAAATTTACTTGGAAATGTCCCGCCAGCCGAAAAGGTTGGCACAAGCAATTTTTCTTCATGCAGCCCGATCCCTCCTGGAAGCTCCAAACTGCATGGAAAGTAAGGGATCTTCTCGATGTCAAGACCCCTTGGCGTCTACTTAATGACCCTATTTTGAATGAAAACTACAAAACATTTTATGCCAAACTTCCGCAACTTGTTAATTGGTTCGGTGAAGATCCTGGAGAATTTTTTCCAGTGCGTCTTCACTGGCATCTCATTAGCCAGGGTGTTCTTACTCACCTTCAGTTAATAAATGGTGACCTGACTCCACTTGGGATTCGGGCTTGTTCTCTATCGACTCGGGATATAGCTCTGGTTTGGCGTCTCCGTCGACAGATATCTCACGAGAATTTCCTTAAAGGTTCTTTTCTATCCTCTATGTGTTTGTTTACTCTAATATTAACTCTAATTTATCCTATCTTTTTTGCAGAGATGAGTTTCTCGGATGATGATGATGGTGTGGACATCAACTTTGAAGATGTCTTCAAGAACATCATTGGCGGGTCATCGGCTTCACCTCTCGAGCCCGAACTTACCCCAAAAAGAGCTCTAAAGAGGAAAAAATGGTCAGGTTCGACTGTGCCTGCGGCTGTTGACGAGGAAGCTCCTGAAGGCTTCTTAGAAGCAACTGATTTTGAACACCATGGCCCCCTGGTGGTGAGGGCTCTTGTTACACCCACCTCTGATACTTGGTGAATTTCTGATGTATTTTGGTCAGAAATTGGATTTGTAATATTACCGGGAGAATTATGATATGTATTGGAGATATTTATGAACGAATTATATATTTCAGGAATTTATTTGGAGTCTATTTCGTGGGATTTTAGAAATTTATAACGCTTTGTTAATCCAGGGATATTTTGCCAAAAATTGGTCGGGAAGGGTATTTTGGTAATTTCACACTAGGGGCCGACGGTTTGGATTCCTAATTGGGCTCATTATGGGCTTAACTAATAGTTAGTGGGATATCACAAGAGATGGGATTTAATTAACTTTAAGAAAGGTGAGTGGAGGACACATGTCACTAATCTAAGGCTAGTAATCCTAATGTAATCTAATCTAAGGGTTATAGTAGAGATGGAAGAGGATAAGATTCTACTCTTATCCAAGACCCGATTAATTAATTAGTTTATTAAGGTGAGGTAGTATACTAACTCACAAAGGCTTAAGATAAAGGAAAGAGAAAGTAAAATACAAATAAAACATACCTTTCTTCTGTCAAAAAAACTGCCAGATTCTTGGGCTTTTCTTGGTGATTCTTCATCAATTCTCTTCCCATTTCAAGCTTCTAGTCCAAGATCCATCCAAGGTGTATCATGGTAAGGGAATTCCTTTATTAATTAGTGAAGTTCTAAGCTTGGATTGTGATTTAATCTTCTCTTTTCATTCTCTTCTTGAAGCCGATTTTGGAGAGGAAATCTTGCCAAATTTTCTTCTTCAATCCTTCATTAATCCTTGAGGTAAGCTCAAATATTTAGTGTTTATTAAGTATATGGTTGATTTCCTCCATGATTCCAAGTATTGGTGAAGTTATGAAGTGATTTGGAAACATGTTCTTGAGTAACTTTGGATTTGAGTTGAAAGCATGATACCATTGTGTTCTTGGGTATGTTTTGAGCATGTTTAATACTTGAGTTGAGGGTTGAATCATGTGGGAAGGTTGGGTTATGGATGAGGCCGAAACTATGATGGAAAAAACATGTTGATGTTGTTTGAATTCTCATGAAGTTTAAGTAGTTTGGTGATGTTTGTGATGAAATAAAGTTGGTGGTTAATTTGGAAAATATTTATGAAAAAAAGTTGGATGAGGCCGAAACCATGGATGGGTTTTTGGTAAAGTTTTGGTTGTTTAAAGTATTGATTAAATGGAATAAAGGATGATTTTCTAAAGGAACTAAGGTTAAGGGATTAAAATGACACTTTGGTGAATGTTTGGGTTGAAAAGGAGAGATGGCCGAAATTCGGTCCAAAAACCGAAACAATTTGTGTGTTTCGGAGAAATTGAAGTTTTGGTGAAAAAATGTTATTCTATGGAATTAATTGGTAAATTGGTTAAGTAATTAAAGTTAGAAATTGAAAGGAATCAATTTGGAAAAGTTTAGGGTCAAAATGGATATTGGCCAAAATTTTAAGGGCTGGCCAAATTAATTGTGATTTTTGGGATAGTTTTCATGATTAATTGGAAAAGATTTGAAAAGTGGAAAAAAATTAGAGTTTTGTCACTTTCTGAAGTTTTGGGGTCAAATTGCACATTTTATGAAACTTTGGTGTTAATGTGTATTTTTGGTGGATTAAATGGAAAGAGAAACTATTTTGGAGTTAAGTATGAAATTTAAGTGAGTCACTTTATGGAATTTGAAGCTAAAATAAACTTTCTGATAAAGTTAAGGACTTATGGCGTAATTAGTGGTAAATTACCATAAGTTAGGAATCCTAGTTAAGTAACTACCATCCTGTATTTATGTATATGTTAGTTTAGTTTCTGTATTCGAGGATCATCTGTTGTATTGTTGCTGAGGTGGCATCAGTAGATTATCCGATATTTCCAGATAAGGGGTTTAACTTTCTTAATATGCAATACAGATTTATCTTCATGCGTATTAAGCTAGTTAAGGGCTAGTACTCAGGTCGAGGGTGGGGCTCAGTGACTCTCGGGGCTAGTCACATGGTAGGGTAACGGTATGCAGGGTTTTTATTGGCTTATCGGACTTATATCATATCGGATTATATCTATTGGTGATCGACAACGGATTAATTTTTGTTTTGGTTAGATATTTGTCACTTTGTGACTCTGACAGTTTTGGGGCCGTACACCCCTCACTGGTACCATGCGATTCTGACCCCTGTAATCGGTGTGAGCCTAACAAGCTGCCTTAAGGTGCTGTCATTAGGTCGGGGACCTATCTACATGGGATTGTACCAAATAATTGGGGGTCGGGGACCTTCCATAGGCT
>JBBYHH010430101.1:0-11553 GCA_038382905.1 Daphne laureola
AAATTATGAGATTCATATAAATTATTCAAGTTTCTATATCAAAACATTGATGAATAAAAATCAAAGATTAAATATAGAAGAAACATGAAAAAAAAATTAACAACCTTTGTGGGACGAAGGGAGTAGTATTTAATCTATAATTTTTTTTTTATAAATGTATAGACATTGAAAAATAAATATTTCACATGTGTATCATAATTTGAAATCTAAATTTTCTAAATATATTTTTTCTTGATTTTTTTTTCATACTTTATCTTTGTTAAATTTGAATTAACTATTGAACCTTGAAACAGCAAAGTGAAATGGTTAATTTTTTTATGGATGGAGGGAGTATTATTTACTAAAGCAGAAAAGACCGGCTATGGTGTTGGTGGTTGTTGTTACCACTTGGTTTATGTGAAATAATAGGAACTTGGTTGTTTATGAGCACAAGTGCTCCCCGCCCTCTGTTTTAGCGGCACGCTCTTTTACTTGGATAGAGGGTTGATTTGATTCCCGGCCTCCTGGTTGGGGGAGGAAGAGGCAGATGTCGGTTCCTACTTGGGTTGCACCAAGGGAGGGTGTGATGAATGTTAATGTGGATGCATGCAACGATGCGTCAAGCATTCACGCGCGTGCTTGTGTGATTGCGAGAGATGTGCAGGGGTAGTTATTGCAGGTGGTCTTGGTTGGGTATCACTATGAGGGATGTGATCCGTTGTACTTGGAGATCGTGGCTCCTCTTTGGGGAGTGTGAGAAGCGAGAAGATTTGGTTAGCAGGTGGAGTTCGAGTCAGACTCACAGCGTCTAATCCTGGAGCTGCAGAGCTCTTATATTCCTTCGTTGTTCTACTTTGGTACTATAGTAGATTTGGTTGGTGGCAAGTGGAGATTCGGTTGGTAGCAGGTGGAAATTACCCTTACTTAACTGTTTGGAACCTTAAAGAGTAAGTAGATTAAAAAATAAGAGTAAAAAAGAAAGTTCGAAGTCAAATTTACAGCTCGTGCAAAGTGGTGCTATTGTGGCGCTAATTCGGCACCAATATTGTAGCGCCACTTGAGTGCCTCTGTTCTGTATGGCGCCAATGTGGCTCTACCTTAACGCCACTTGGGTCCCTCTATGACTGATGGCGCTTAGGTGGCACTAATGTTGTGCCATGGTGACTCCTCTCGGTCCTCTTGGAGGCATCATTGATGCTCAATGATGACTCATATGCGATGCCTCTTGCTCTCAAACCCATCTTCCATAAAACCGAGCTCAAGGTGTGAAACTTGGACTTGAAACCTCCTCCTCATTCTTCTTCTTCAACTTTCACCCCGAGAATAATAAATTTCAGTTCCATGACTTGAGATTCTTCAAGATGCTCCTCCTTTAAAGCCATGATCCTCATAAAGAGTTAAAGTCCTTATCCACGTTATTGGTCCTCCAAAATCTTAAAACGAGTTGGTGGCGGGCTTTTTGGCTTTTTGTGCACCAATGACGGTTAGAGCTCATCATTACCATATGATTCTAGCCTATTTCTCTCGGATAAATACCTATAAACACTCATTATGGGTCAGTTCAGCGTGAATAAGAAAAAAAATTCTAGAAATTATTTTTTTGTTAAATGACTATATCATCTAATTAGTAGCTACTTTAAAAAAGAGAATAGTGTAGATTAAAATAGGAATAATATTGTAAATTAATTAGCTTACCAATTTTTTGCCTCCCACTTAATTTTTTAAAAACTGTAATTTCTAGAAATATTTTCCTAACCTATGTCATCTGAAGTGACCCTACACACACTTAGTTTTGGTACTGTTAATTGAAAGTACCGAATATGGCTTTTCCACACTTTTTTTTCTTCTCATTTTTATATTTTTTTCCTTTTTCTTTTTCACTTTTTCTCTTTTTAATTTTTAGTTTCTTTTATATTTTTCTTTATATTTATAGAATGATAAGGGTAACCACATCTTTTTTACCTCCGAGTTTTGGAGGTATTTTTCTAGCGGAAATAAATTTACATCCACCTTCACCATCCGTAGATTTTTTTACATTGGTGGAGTATCCATGGATACTTTAATACCAGCATTGTATAATTTTTAACTACTAGTTTTAAGGATAATCACACTTATTAATTAAATATGTATTATCCTCGTCCCTAAAAAATTGATGCGTTTCTTTTTCAGCATTTAATCTAAGATTTTATCTGTTCAACATTTTAATATATGAAGTTAACTTATTTATATGCAAAGTATAATTCAATGTTTCTAGTTTATAAATATATATTTTTTCAATTTTTGTTAATAAATTATTTCTAATAAAAAATGAATCTACCACGATATTAAAAAGGAAACACATCAATTTTTTAGGGACATAATAGCAATTAAACATTTAGAAACATATATATCAATTTATCCTACAAACTAACAATACTAAAGAGAAAATATAAAAAATTGTAACTATTTAAAGGTTTTTTGGTATAATTAATATGCATAATGAGCTTGCAGGTTACAGATATCCACGAATCCGTGGATGGTGGAGCTCTGCAGTGCGGATGAGTCAAATCCACCTCCACCTCCACCTCCACGAACCATAATGGATTAGGGCTCAGTTCAGCAAGAGATTTTAGGAATTTGTTTTCCCACTTTTACAATTCCCAATACACAAAACAACCTTAAATTCATCAATTCATCATCAATTCTCTATAAAATAATATTTTCCTTAAATTTATCTACTCACATACATCTTATCCATCAATCAAAAACACATCCCAAAATTTTCCAAAATAATTTTCTCATTTCAAACGAACTGAGCCTAGAAAATAATCCACATCCACGTATTTACGGATAAAATCCATTGATAAATTCACAATGTGCGGTGCGGATCCCGCGAATTAGGGTTTACTCTAATTCACTTTCATCTAGGGGTGAGAACGAGCCGAGCCGAGCCCGAATCTGACAGGCTCGAGCTCGTGAAAATCAGGCTTGAGCTCGGCTCAAACTTTATTGAGCTCGATTTTTTGAGCTCGAGCTCGGCTCGTGAAAGGTTTAAGCTCGGCTCGAATGCTCGTGAAGCTCGATTAGTGAGTAGCTCGCTTAGGTTCGATCTCAAAATTTAGCTCGATAAGGCTCGAAATGGCTCTTGAAGCTCGAAAAAATAATGATATATTACATTAATTTAATAAAATAAAGATAAATTATATGAGCTCGAGCTCGAATCTATCAGGTTCGGGCTCTGCTCGGCTCGTTCGCTAGACTCGAGTAGGCTCGTAAACCAGCTCAAGCTCGACTCGTTTAATACACGAGCCTAAAAAGTAGCTCGAACTCGAGCTCGATGCTCGTTAAACTCGGCTCAATTAGGCTCGACTCGTTTCACGGCCCTACTTTCATCCCTACACGAGAGTGGGCCTACGTGGGTCGTGGTTACGCCTATGACCTATCTATCATTGGGACCACACGTAGCAATGCCAACAAATGCATGCACCCACAACAAAATCAAAATACACAAACTACAAAACACAGCCCCACCTGCCACCTTTAAACTATGAAATTGAGTTTGATAACTGTGAAAAAAGCGGAGATAAGTAGGACTGCAATTATCTATAGTGATCACGTGGCAGAACGTGGGGTGCAAATAAGGAGGGATCAAATGGCTGAGCTAGCTAAGTTGAAGGCTAAAAGTGTGCATTACACCTCCCCCTTCTTGACCATTTTCATTTCATTTTCTCGTGTCCATAACTTCTTGAAAAATGTCATGATGAGTAATCATTTTGAAAAATTATTTATATACTCTTCAATTAAATACTTGTTATACATTCATTTTGATAGATTAAAAAATCAAACTGATTTATAAAAAAATAATTACATAGTAAATTTTAAATAAAAAATTAAATATATAAAAATTGTTCATAACATTTCCCCGGTTTACAGAAAATCTACAATTATAGGCATTTAATGCCTCTCTAAATAGCTATAGCTAGCAGCATTTATGTAACCTATTACCTCGCCGGTAGGGAATTGAGACTCCAATCTATCAGCTGGGTACACGAGCATGCACAGAGAAGGAAAGGATGACAGAAACTGAAACCTAATCTATAGAGACGAATCGAAGGAGGACCACAAGTGTTGCTGCCTAGCTCGCCCGCCTAATTGCCCCTTCTTCACTCAATCAATCATTCATTCATGGATATATGTAATTCTATACATGGTCTATGATTCTCCTAACCACCACTGAAGATCATATTATAACATAAAAAAAGACGGGAAAAACAAAATTGGTTTGTTTATTTACTGGATAATGTTGCGTGTGTATGATTTGTGTTAACAACCTATCCTTCTAACGTTAAAAAGACTACTGCATGCAGTGTGGGGAAACAGGCACAAGTAGACGATTCCAGATGGTTGGAGAAAACAACGCTCATATTCATACATACAATTAGAAACATGGTGAACCTTTTGACTTTTGAGACTTGGTTTAATTAAGGTCTATGAGTGTTTGAGTTGTGAAGTTGTATTATTTTTTTTTCTTGCTCTACTTAGGATATGATTGGTTTAATTGTTTTTAATGGATTGACACTTAATTTTCTATATATATTGTATTTCATTAGTTTTATTGTTTATATGATAGCATTTACATTATTCAAAATTGACTTTTTAGTTTTAAGAAGTGTGCATTTTATGCTAAGATGCAAGTCGGGTGGATTAACCAGTGGTGAAAACGAATCGAATCGAGTCTGAACATCATTAGTTCAAGCTCAAATTTGAGTTTGTATGAGTCAACTCGAGTTTGGATTTGTTCGAACTGAACTCAAAAAAAATGGTTGGAACTCGACTTGATATTTCTAGGATTAAAAAAAAATTAAGTAATTTTTTTTTTAAGAAAATGTTTTGTCATTCTATATCAGCCGGCGAAGCCAGAACCAACTAAACAAAGAGGGACATAGACCTAGCTCGAAGTCCTAGAGCTCTAACCAATGGTGAGCTAGGCTCCATCTAAGTTGCAAGCCACTTTTCAACGAAAGGAAATAAAACACATACCAAATTATCTATTACTCCCTTGAATTATGTTGACTCAATTACTTTAGTCCATAAATTATAATTTATTTTAAATCAGTTCCTAAACTATGCAACGTTAATCACTTTGCCCCTTTGACTATATTAATATTGAGTAAAGTGCACTCGTAGTTTCTTAACTTTAATGTTTGTACTATCGTAGTCTCATTTTAAATTTTTGTACTATTGGAGTCCCGTTTTCAAAGTTTTTCTTCATTCATAGTCATTTTTTTATGTTTTGCCGTTAATTTTAACGGACTTTTTGAGTAAATGATAATTTTAACTAATTAAGTTTACCCAAAAAATTTATTTGCATCAAAACTTTTTTAACTTAACATTTTAATCACCCCAAACAATTCTAAACTTAACAAATCTACCCAAACAATTTCAAAGTTCAATTAAACTCCTAGACCCGCCGGACCACCGCCGAAAACTTCAAAATTGAAAAAAAAATACCGGGAGGTAGATCGGGGTCTAGGGAGACCGATTCCCGACCGAGTGTCGTCGAATCGCAGCCTAAGGCCGGAGAATCACGGCCCCAGGCCATCAAATCGCAGCCCTAGGTCGCGAATCAGTGACCCAGGGCCGCGATTCCCCGGTTCTCGGTCGGGAATCGGCCTCCCTAGGTCCCAATCTACCTCCTGGTGTTTTTTTTTTTAATTTTAGAGTTTTCGGTGGCGGTCCGGCGGCGTTCCGACGGTGGTTGGCGGTGCTCCGGTGGGTCTCGGAGTTTAATTGAAGTTTGAAAAATTTTGGGTAGATTTGTTAAGTTTAGAATTGTTTGAGGGTGATTCAAATGTTAAGTTAAAAAAATTAGGGTGCAAATAATTTTTTTAGGTAAATTTAAATAGGTAAAATTATTATTTTTCCAATGAAAACGTTAAAGTTAACTGCAAAACATCCAAAAAAGACTATGAATGAAAAAAAACTTTGAAAACGGGACTCTAGTAGTACAAAAACTTAAAATAAGATTACGATAATACAAACATTAAAGTTAAGAGACTACATGTGCACTTTGTTTACCCTATTAATATTAGTTGACCTTAGAAAAAAATACCTATTATGATCCTAATTTTTTTCCATTCTATACCTAAACACCATAAACCTATTACATCTATAAAAAATACTATCGTTCCCAACAACCTTTCTTTGTGTCTACCACCCTACTGCCCTATCGTTTTCGTCGTCACAGCTTCCTCCTCCATTTTTTTATTATCTTTTCCTGCCTTAAAAAACTTTAAATTTATACAAATATGACCATAAACCGTTAAATAATTGATGGTGTTAAGCTCATTGACGACGAGTTACTGAGTCAAAGGACTAAAGTGTTAGGACTTACATAGTTCAGGAACTGAGTGAGCATAAATTTTAGTTCAGGGACTAAAGTAAATGAGTTAACATAGCTCGTGGAAATAATAGGTAATTTGACCTAAAACAAAATAACCAGAGTACGACCTACTAGAAAGTCTAAGATAAAGAGCCCACACCATAAATTACAATGAGAGATCAAGTGAAAGAAAATCTTCCTGATCTTGCACCAGAGTAACATAGTATCACCACCAACGAGCTTTGACCAGATTCCTAATTACAGAATACTCAATGAGACCAGAGGCAAATCTCCTCCACCAAATCTGCTCAGTCGCAGATATTAAACGTCTATCCCCTGCAAGGATATCTGGGTGACAATCCAATATCCAAACAGGTACATGCACAAGAAGAACAACCCAACACCAGAAATGCCATAATAAAAGGTAGCGCAAGCGTGCCTCTGACAAGTACTGGATGTAACATAGAGACAAAACCATTACATCCAGATCAATGCCAATTACTCCTCTTGGAAGGGTGAGCTTGCGCTTAGCCCTGCCTGACCACCTACTCCACTCTCGGCCTCTTTCTCTCCCTCGCAGATCCGAGCCCATTTGCGACCAGACGAAGAACTAGCCGCCGAACCAGTTCCTCGCGGGCGACCTCTTTTTGCCCCCGTCTTTTTTCACCCCACCTCTACCGCGTCCCTGAGCCGGAACAACAACCAGCTCTCGACCACTCCCAAATGAAAACTTGATAGGCACCGATATCAGGGGGCCCACATAAACAGAAATTTCTGAAACAACCAAGCTCATTTCCGCCACCTCTGCCACCGGAGTCTGATTTTCCACTGCCACAATTTCCAAATCCTCTTTATTTGTCAGCAGAACATCATTGTGTACAACACCCGCAGGGGCAGACACCACCTGCTCCGCAAGGGCCTGCGGCATTGGCCTCTGCACTACCTATTCAATCCGAAACTTTGCATCTTTGGTTCGTGTTGTTGGACATTGGCTCATCCAAGGTACCATAAAGACTAGGACCAGTTTCCATGCATTCTTTCTCCACATGAGAAAGCAAACCACACCGGAAGCAGAAATATGATAATTTTTCATATTTCAAGATCAAAAGCAACTTAGTAGAGTCCGAACTTACAGAAGGAATCACTCGTCGCAAGGGTTTAGATATGTCCACTTCCACTCTTAATTGCATAATGGTACCCTTCCAATCAATATCTTTCACTTTACCAACCTTCTTGCCCTGAACCTCTCCCATGGCATACGTAGTCCATCCAAAAGGTAGGTCCAAAATATGGACCCCGAAATCCACAGTAGATAAAGGTAAACTTGAGAGTTGATCACTTGAAAAAAGTTGACGGAAAATAATTACCTGATTATCGAAGGACTATGGCCCGAGCCGAAAGACCCGATCAATGTCCTCTCGCTCTTCGAATTCGAAGACAAAAAGGTTGTCCCTAGGGTTTTATGTCCCTTGATGCACACAGAACTGGAAATCGTTCCTCCATGGCGTGCGCAACGCGCGACGTCAACACCCGAGCCGCTAGAGAAAACACTGCTTGAGGGGCTGCGATGGCCGTCTCTACCAGGACCGGTTCCACTTCCTCGTTTCCAAGAGCCACCGCCGCCATCGATGTAGCAATTGAATCCACATACATGAGCAACTTCCAAATAGGGGAGTGGTCACCACACCAAACGATCAAAAGCAGAAGTAAACGGGATGAGAGCCGCCAAGAGACGTGCGCCACAAGGAGAATAAAAGAGGCTGCAGGTCTCTCACGAATCCTAGGGTTAACGGGAATTAAGAGAAGATAAAATTAGTGGAGACGAACTCTTGAAAAAAAAAACATACTTAATTAATTAAAATAGAAAAAAGGACTAAGTTGTAATTTTTTCCAAAAAATTGTTCTCTTTCTTGAGTTCGTGACTAGTGAAGTTCGGCTCGTTTAACGTAATTTGACTGTTCGAGTTCGAACTTCAAACTGACTCGTAAATGATTTGATTCATTTTATACCCATAACTCAAATTGACTCGCGAATTAACTCGAATCGAACCCTAAAAAATTGGGCTAAGGGTGTGTTCTATTCACAAAAAACTAACAAAAAAACCACCAACAATTCAAAAATTTCATCATTCCCAAAAACTTTTCTCCTCACATTTTTCCTTCCAATTTTTAAATTGTTGTCACTTTTTTGTTAAACTTGTTGCATCAAACAGACCCTAAGTTTGTTAGACTACTCGAATAGAATTTTCATCTTGAACTCAGTTTTGTGACCGGTTCATTTAATCTGTTTCAAGTTTGAGCTCATATTGACCCAGGAACTACTCTTGTTCTTTGACCCCTAGTCTGAACTCTGAACAAACTAAAATCTTGTGTTGATGACTATTTGGGAATCTCGCAAATGCACTACACACATATGTGAGGTGTCAACTGTCAAATGGTTGTATATAAAAAAGATATTCTTTCGTAGAATATGACCCGTTTAACATTTTCAAACTTATTTCCTCCAAAATCGTTAATTTTCGTTTTCTTATTGTCGAATATCTATCGTTACTCCTCGTCCTTAAATAAATAATATATTTTTTTTAACATTTAATTTCAGAAATAATAGATAGAAAAATTTGGTCAAAATATCCTTTAATTCAAAAATGTAGTTGACGGCGTCTAAATTAAAGATGAAAGATTGGGTAATTAAATAAAACAACTCACTCAAAATTACTAAAAATAAAATGTATCAATTTTTGATAGATATGAAAAGAAATATTCAACATTAATTTAGAGACATAAAGAATATAGCTCTAATACTTTCAGTTTAACAAATCTAGCAATTATTTTCGAGCATTACACCCACAAGACATCCCCTTATGCCCCACGGGCCACGATCCGTCCAACAGCTACCACCGCCCCTCACACTCGCAGCCCCCCCACCCCCACAATCGTGCACCACGCAAAAACCAAGGCTGCTGAGATATTTAACAAATTGAGGGAAACATTAAGAAAACGTATAGAAAAGAAAAATTATACTAGTATAAAATTTGAAATTTTACGATATTTATACGATTGTTTGTTCTAAAGAATATTAGTATATCCTAAATTAAATTAATGAATTACACCAGGTTTCATGTTTCAGAACAAATGAAGTATCTACAGTAGTACTACTGTCTCATTTATTTGAAAGGGTGGCAGTACAGTAGTTTATACTTTATACATACAGTAGCCCGTTTGATAATAATTTTTTTAAAATAATTTTTACATTTTAAAAAATTATTTATAAATAAAATTTAATATTTAATTATCCAAAACATTACAATTACTATTATTATTATGAAACGAGACAATATATATTACCAAGGGACAAAGAAAGCCGTAGGCTCCACGCACGCACACAGAATTGATTGATCATCCGGAGGAGACAAAGAATTTGTGAAGCCGCGATGCCACGAATGCTGTTACTTGGATCCGATACCTCAAATCATAATACTTTCTTTTTTAATATTTAATTTATATATATATTTAATATTTTTTGTATATAAATTAAATTAATTTATCTAATTTTAAAGTACTTTTATTAATTCTTATTATAGCAGATTTCTTTTATAATAATACTATTACTAATTAGTGTATAACATTCTTGTCACGTAGCTAGCTAGTAGCTATAATTATTCAAACTCAGATCCTTTCAATTCCATTCCATTGCTTCACTCATCATCATTATTACCACCTCCGGCTCCGATCCCCTTAACAAAACAAACAAAAAACATCATGCGACTGCTTCTAGTAGCAATTAGCAGAGTCTCCGCCCCGCTGGCTTCCGGTGACCGTGAGCCGGAGCTGTCCACCACCACGGCGCCGTTATGCAGCCCTCATAACTGCCGGTGGCAGCCTTACTCCAGCTCCAACGACTTCGACAACAACGCCATAATCATACTTCTCATTCTCTTCTGCGCCTTGATCTGCGCCCTGGCCATCAACGCCACCGTCCGCTGCTTCCTTCGCCGCCGACGACAAGCAGGCCTGCCCGTCGTCGTCGTCAGTACTGCGGAGGAGAGAAAGCCCGAGGTGGGGTTGGCAGCCGTGCTGCCGGCGGTGGTTTACAAGGCCGGGATGGAAGGTGTGACGGAATGCCCGATTTGCCTGAGTGAGTTTGTGGAAGGGGAGGAAGTTCAGATCTTGGGTGGGTGCAAGCATGGATTCCATGGCCGTTGCATTCAGAAATGGCTCTCTTCACGCTCTTCCTGTCCCACTTGCCGATCAAACTGTCTCCTCCTTTCCACTTCTTCTTCTTCCCAACAATCCCACCACCACCACCAAAACCCAGCTTAATTAAGAACTCTCTCTAACTAATTTCTGTTAGGGCTAAAGTCGAGCTTTAGATTGTTGGTGTTCTTAAAATTTGTACAAGTTTTAAATTTTATTTAAATTTGATTTGAAATTTCAATGAAGGAGTTGCAACAAGTTTTAAGTTAATTGAATTGAATCGAACCGGAACATATTTCAAAAGAAAAAATTAATATAATTGAACCGAATCGAGCATTTCAGTATTCAAATTTGATCCGAAATATTTTTAAAAACTTGTTCAAACTTATAATATCTTTTCAAATGAGTTTTAGATGGAACCGTGTTTTGTGAATTCAATCAATCTTCACCCCTAATCTCCATGCATTAACGTAAGTAATTTTGAACATAATTAGCCAGTGGCGGATCTACCTATTGGAGTGCCCATCTCTCGCTGGGCATGATTTGTAGCTCAAAATGTAGTAGTATACCCATCACAGGCACAGCCATAACTCACCCCAACAAAGAGAAATATTATAGTGCGATAAATGGAGTATTTAGCAATTGAACCAACCGATATCGCTAACAACTCTCACTTCTAGGCCCAAACATGCCGCGTCGGTCCATTGGCCATCTACATTTTCACTTCATTGTAATGCTATTTTTGCTTTGATCTGAAATCAGATTTTTTTAGGTTTATCTGATTATGTTGTAACTTCAAATTTATGTATTTCAAAGTGTCTACATAGAGTGCACTAGCTCCTATTGAATAAATTTTCAAGTATCATATACTTTTTTTTTGTTTATAAAATCAAGTATAATTTACAATTCTTATATTTTTTTATCGAATTCTTAATAAATACTACCTATGTAAAAATTGTGTTTTGATTTTTTAAATCTTTATTACTCCTTCCGTCCATTAAAAAATATCTCATTTATTTT
>JBBYHH010430211.1:0-20014 GCA_038382905.1 Daphne laureola
TGGAATCAATATCTAAACATCAAACAACATGATAGATGATAGTTAGCCCCCTAGGTAAGCAAACCCTAGAAGACTATAGAAAACTACTCACTAAAACTCATGTTAACTATAACAATCAGCATTACCATGAGAGTACACATGATAATCAGATATAGAAAGGAGAAGAGATATCCTTTAATGAAGTAATCTTGAAGAAATCTTCAAGAACACCATAAAAGGAACCTTCAACCCTTGAAGTAAATGGAGAATAAGACAAGCTATTGCCAATCCTGAAATCCTAATATTCTCTACCTAAACTTACCCAAAAAGGTCTATTTATAATGATATGACATCCCAAATTGCCCTTAGACATATTGGGCACCCAAAAAGGGTTAATTAAGGGTATATGTCACCACCACCCCTCGGCCGATGCGATAAGGAAGCGTGTGATAGCGGTAACGGTGGTGGGGAGGGGGAAGATGATGTTCCGGATGGGGGCCATTTTGGTGCAGTGGAATCCCATAACCCGGCCCAATATTACTTGCGGAATAAGGGGTGTACTGATTAATTTCATATTTATAAAGAACCCATACAAGATAATAACACTTCAAATCTGAAGCCTCAAAATACATAGATAAGTTGTTCATAAGATATAGAAGCAGAAAACCATGGACACTTAGGGCAATAATGTCCATTGCAGGCAATATCACCAATATATCCATACTTTTCAGAAAAAACACCATGCATCAAGGAAACCATGGACAATAGTAAATTTAACACTTAAATACAATAACCATAACTCAAATCATGCAAGCTATTGATAAATCATACTAGACATCAATTTTCATTCATGCCACATGCACATATGCATCTACACCTACAGAGCCCGACACACTTGACCACCTCCAGGTCACTGCTGTTGCTACTGCTAACACAAATAAAGGAGAATTAACCGTTAGTCGTTCCATAAGTGTGCTCACCCAGAATACTCAGATACCAAATAGCATGCTCAATCGAGGGTACCCCCATAATAGAAACAGAAACCACTAACAAGGAGTATACATATATCTGAAATCATAAATCACAGAAAACCTAATGGAGCCATTGCGGAGGTTTCTTATAAGAAGCTCCTGAAAAACATTAATCATAAGGGGGTGAGTTCTCGAGAGAACTCAGTAAGGGCTTAGGTAAGGGTAATGGTTTAAAAAAAAAACCTGCAAAACAAGTTAGTACGCACAATATACAAAATAAATATAAAACATTTAACAGAAACACACACAGAAACACTCTCATCCTATCAGACGGAAACACATACATCCCGGATGGATGATTCCATACATATATACATAGATACGACAGCCCCCAATGGCTTCTAAACCCTACACACACAGACGGGGTCCCCAGTGGCTTCTAAAGCCCACACACACAGACGGGGTCAGAGCCCATGCTACCAGTGAGGGTCGTACATTCCCCGAAACACATAAACTATCATATCACCTAGTCGATCATCATATGATCCATACATAGTCAGAATCATAGAATAGATCAATCATTGATCAAAGAAATCCACAATCATACGATTGGGTCTTCCGAGTTTGAAACCTGCATACCATTAACCTTACCATGTAACTAGCCCCGGGGGTTACCAGGCCCCACCCTTGACCCAGGAACTAGCTTCAACTAACCCAATATGCATGCCAGCACCCCATAATGCACATAAAGAGAGTTGAACCCTTACCTGACACATAACAGAATTGTTGTACTTTCCCGAAGGTAAGCAAATCCGGTAGCATTCCAACTGTACTTTCACAAAGCCCATCCACAGAAACACAGCTGAACAACCACACAACAACAAGACACACAATACTCAGATAATGGATCAATATCCAAGACAAAAGTAGCTTAAAGTCAAGCTTATCAAAATCGGCCAAGTCATGTACAAGATGACTAATCAAGCAATTTGTTACCAAGCATACTTATAACAATTCAGAAGTCCCAATTCTATCTCAGAAATCATCAACTATCATCCTTTACCAAATTCCAACTTCACACATAATTTTGGCCAACATATGAAAATGAGACCAACTACGTGAAATCTTATCAAGTATCCATATAACAATTTAAAAGCTCAATCTAATTTCCTTTTCAACTCGAATCCACCATTCTTTAAAGAATACCAACCTTAATTCCTTACCCATGAATTTCGGCCAAATTAAGAACATAAGACCAATCAAGTGAAATGTTGCAAAAAATCCACATACTTAATTAGGAACTCAATTTCATTCCCAATTCATCTCAAATCCAACATTTAACACAAAGTATCAACCTCAAATTTGGCCAATGCATGAAAATGAGCCCAATCAAGCAAAATATTATCAAACATTCTCTTATTAGCAAAGAAGCTTAATTTCATTCTTATCCTAACTTAATTCCCACATTTCACGAAGAACATCGACCTTGAATTTCTTCCCATAAATTCAGCCAAACATGAGAAATCAAAGAAGAATAATCCAATCATCCTCATATCAATTTAGGAGCTCAATTCCATCACCAAATTCATCACAATTCCATAATTCAACAAAATCACATATCCTTAAAAATCCCCCAATAATTTGGCTAAACAAGAACATCAAAGGAGGAAGTTTCCAAGATGAATCCAAGCATGAATTGAGCTACTATACATCCTCTCAACACATTAAAATCACCATTTTATCTCATTCTTCGACAATTCAAGAAATTAAAAAAATGCCCTAGACCTGACATGAAGAAATCAGGCATGCTAGAGAAGGAGAAGATATGAAGTCCAAGCACAAAAAGTGTTGCTAATCATCCATACAACACTTGGGAAACTCATTTTCAAGCCAATCTTCATGATTCAAGAAAAGCTAAAAAATAACCCTAGCTCAAATTGCTCAATTTCGGCCATGGAAGAATAAATACATAGAGGAAAGCTTCCTACCTCATCATTTTAGCAATAAACCAACCATTTCCTCTTGCAAAAATGGAAGATTTGATGAAGCACCCCTTTGCCCATGAGAAGCTTCATATTTTCTTCCATGGCAGAAGAAGAAAGAAGAAGAAGATGAAAAAAACATTTTTTCCCTTTCTTCTTTCTTTCTATTTCAAGTCTCATACATAATAATAATAACTCCCCTTTTTTATTTCATTTTCTTACTACCTCACCTTCTTTTCCTTTCTTTTAATTTCCAATCACAAACATTATAGCTTCTTCTCTCTACATCCATTATCTCCTACCACATAATAATTCCCATCACAAAATAATAATTCCATCATACTTTTTCTCTTTCACCACATTTTTGACATGTGTACTCCACTACCCTTTTAATTATACTTTCTCTTACTTAATTCCATAAAATGATATATCATATCATAAAAAATATTAACTCAACCTTATTTCTCTTCAGAATGGTAAAATTATGTGTCCAACATAATTCTAATTTTGTCTAATTTTCTAAAATGACCATTTTACCCTCCAAAGTGAATCTTGGAAAAATGACCCAGGATTCACGTACCAATACCAAAATGTGAAATCCCATGGACATGAACCTCAAATGGAGTCCCGAGACATGATACTTAGAAGAAAACATGTCCCACAAGTTCTAAAATGGAGCCTTGGTACTAAAAACATTCGGTACCCGAATAAAATATTCGAAAACATTTACCAATGTCATGGGTTGGTCTGTAACAGAGGCGCTAGTTTAAGGTGCTGGTTTGGCACCAATAACTAGCGACTCTAGCCATATCTCTCCTTTAAGTTAGATTTCATTATCTCAATAGTACTTTTTCTAACTAAATTACAGGCTAGTATTAAGACCATTTTACCCCCTTTTTAGTTGCATATGATGACCAAAGTGTTTATGGTCATTGAGGACTTTTGTTATAAGTATATATAGTGATTTAGGGAAAGTTTAGATAAGATTATTGAGGATCTATGAATTTCTTTATGATTTGGAGAAGTTTTGAGGATTGGAGCCTCTTCCATGGGAGATCATGAGTTTTCTTCATGATTAAGCATTCTAGAGTGATCTTTATCCCTATCTCTTTATCTATTAACATGTTTTCCTCTGTTTACATACTAATGTCTTTGATTAGAATGTGTTTTAATGAGTAGTAGTCTATGATCTCCTAGGGTTGACTTGCCTAGAGGGTAATCTATCCTTAATATGATTTCTTTGATTAGATATTGAATATCTGGATTTGTATCATCAAGTATCATATGTGCAGTATGCTATCTCTACATTTACATGTGATTTTGTATTTATCGGAATGCTCGAGAGAGCTTTTTATGAATTACACTTAGAAGAATTGATTGGTGGATCATCTTAGAGTTTGAGAGAATCTTATTTGATTCATTGGTAATTATTTCTTTCTATTTATACCTCAAGGGATTTGCTGTTGGAGTACGAGAGTGCCCAATAATGGGTTTCCTAGGGAGATGGAGGACGGTTTTCTGAGTGGAAACTGGACCAAATTTCATGCATACATCTAATCATGAAGTATTAAGCATAGAAAATCCCCTTGATTAGGATAAGGCTACCCTAGGAGAACTTTGAGAATTGTTGAATCCCTATTTTTAAGCAATTTATGTTTTTACCCTTACGTTTCTTGCACAATAAGTTACTATTTTTCAAATAATTTATGAACTCTTACTGCTCATCCACGAATTTGTCATCATCATATTCACCATGTTCCATATCGGTATATATTTTTCACATTAGAAATTAGAAATTCATCGCCACTCTCTTTTGGGTCCTCACTTATTGATATACAATACTAGAATTCATTAGATTGTG
Organism: Daphne laureola; assembly: GCA_038382905.1. Classification (NCBI taxonomy): domain Eukaryota; kingdom Viridiplantae; phylum Streptophyta; class Magnoliopsida; order Malvales; family Thymelaeaceae; genus Daphne; species Daphne laureola. The sequence continues at coordinate 4,794 of JBBYHH010430211.1, forward strand.
CATAGTGAGGTTTATAAATTTAAATTTGAGAAAGTGATTTGATGTAGAAATCCATTGCACCAACTTGCAGTCGAACAAAGTTTGTCATCGTTGCCAAGGATTAAGTTTCAATACTCATCAAAGGCATGAATGTGCAAACACGCACACATTTTTCGGGTGTTTAAGGTACAATTCTCATCATCTATGCCTATTTTACAATATCATTAGTGCATTTTATCTACATTGTCTATCTTCTGCACAATGCACAACACTGAGGTGAAAAAGGAGTACAAAGAGCTTAAATTGGAGGTTCGGGATGAAAAAATGGCAAAGTCTGGAGCATCGATGCTCATCCCGAGCTAAATTGGAGAATTGGAGACTACGACAAGAACTGAGAGGGCCAAATTGAACAAATTGAGAAGTTGGATTTCAATTTTGGCAGAAGACCGATCCCATTTCAAGTTGCCATTTTGGCACCTCAAAGTGGCGCCACTCACAAGCCTAGGCGGTATAACCAGGCAAACCAAAGGTGAGCCTAGGTGGTGGTCTTGATCTAACTAGGTACTGGAAAGGTGCACCTAGGAGCGGGAAGCCGACGCAACTTGAAGCACCCATTGTGACAGAGGTGCTAGTTTAAGGCGTTGGTTTGGCGCTAGTAAATAGCGACTCTAGCCTTCTCTCTCCTTCCAGTTAGATTTCATTATTTCAGTAGTACTTTTGAACTGAATTAGAGGCTAGTATTAAGATGATTGTATCCCCTTTTTAGTTGTCGATGATGACCAAAGTGTTTAAGGTCATTGAGGACTTTTGTTAGTTATATATATAGTGATTTAGGGAAAGTTTAGATCAGATTATTGAGGATCTACAAATTTCTTTATGATTTGGAGTAGTTTTGAGGATTGGAGCCTCTTCCATGGGTGATCATGAGTTTTCTTCATGATCAAGCATTCTAGAGTGATCTGTATCCCTATCTCTTTATCTATTAACATGTTTTCCTCTGTTTACATGCTAATTTCTCTGATTAGCATATGTTTTTGTGAGTAGTAGCCTATGATCTCCTAGGGTTAACTTTCCTAGAGGGTAATCTATCCTTAATATGATTTGTTTGATTACATATTGAATATCTGGACTTGTATCATCAAGTATCATATGTGCAGTATGCTAGCTCTACATTTGCATGTGCTTTTATATTTGTCGAAATGCTTGAGAGAGCTTCCAATGAATTACAATTAGAAGAATTGATTGGTGGATCATATAAGAGTATGAGAGAACCTTATTTGATTCATTAGTAATTATTGCTTGCTATTTATACCTCAAGGGATTCGCTGTTGGAGTACGAGAGTGCCCAATACTGGAATTCCTAGTGAGATGGAGGACGGTTGTCCGAGAGGAAACTGGACCAAATTTCATGCGTACATCTAATCATGAAGTATTAAGCATAGAAAATCCCATTTATTAGGATAAGGCTACTCTAGGATAACTTTGGGAATTGTTGAATCCCTAGTTTTAAGCAATTTACATTTTTACCCTTGCATTTCTTGAATAACAAGTTACTGTTTTTCATACAACTTTGGAACTCTTACTGCTCACTTACGAATTTGTCATCATCATATTCACCATTTTCCATATCGGTAGGTATTTTTCATATTAGAACTTAGAAATTCATCCCCACTCTCTTTTGGGTTCGACCCTCACTTATTGATCCACAATACTAGAATTGATTACATTGTGCATAGTGAGGTTTATAAATTTAAATTTGAGAAAGTGATTTTTTATAGAAATCCATTGCACCAACTTGCACCGGATAAATTTTTATCATTGTTGCCGGGGATTAAGTCTCAATACTCATCAAAGGCATGAATGTGCAAAGAAGCACACAATTTTCGGGTGTTTAAGACACAATTTTCATCATATATGCGTATTTTACAATATCATTAGTGCATTTTATCTACTTTGTCTATCTTCTACATAATGCATAACATTAAGGTGAAAAAAGAGTACAAAGAGCTTAAATTGGAGGTTCGGGATGAAAAATGGTAAAGTGTGGAGCATGGATGCTCATCCCGAGCTAAATTGGAGAATTAGAGAACAAGAGAAGAACTAAGAGGCCTAAATTGAACAACTTGAGATGCTGGAGTGCAACTTTGGAATAAGACCTCCGCCACTTCAAGGCGCCACTTTGGCACCTCAAAGTGGCACCACTCACAAGCCCAGGCGCTATAGCCAGGCATACCCAAGATGAGCCTAGCTCGTGGCCTCGAACCAACTAGGTGCTGGGCAAGGGGCACTATCACCACCACCACCACCCATCGGTCGGAGGCACGGTAGAGAAAGAGGCGGGGATGGCGGCAACGGTCAGAGCGGAAAGCTTCTTTTGTTTCCTGGATCAAAAACCCGGCCCTTCCAAATTGTTTTTTGAACTTACTTACCTTTTTCTAAATTACTTAACGTGTTGCAGGTTTTAATGATTTTTCTAACTATGTCATAAACCTGCACCTGAAACACGTTAGCATTTTTACGGAGAATTGCACAATAATATAATCCAGATGCACCAGAAAAGAGTCCTGCCCGATCGCCCCTGGCAAGAACTCCCGGAGAAAGAAAATATACATGCTATCAGAATAATTCTAACTACATGTGCATGTTACGCATATAGAGCCCATACTATAACATATCAGGATCCATACTATGTCTGCATTATCAGGTGATCAATACTCCGATGGTCACGATGGATACTGCTGCTGCTACTGAACATAAACACAAGATTCCGTTAGTCAACCGTAATTGTGCTCACCCATAATGTCCATAATTATAACTCCATATAACCATAACATGCTCATCGAGACCACCCCCATAATCCGAATCAAAAACCTTAACCCAGGAGCGAAATACCTTAAGTACCAAAAATCCCACACCGACCAGGCAGAACCACTCTGCGGGTTACAAACCATAAGCTCCTGAAAATATGTAGATATAGTGGGGTTGAGTCCTTGAGAGAACTCAGTAAGGGTTAGGTAAGGATCACAGGTTTTACTTTAAAAACACCTACATAAAAAGTTAGCGTGGAATGATCTACCAGATATACAATCCTAAATATCACATGGAATATAATAAGCAAATGACGTAATATACAATACAAGAGTCCCATCGGACTTTAACGCATGTCCTGTAGGTCGGTGGTGGTACCCCTTATATTCCATCGAAATCAATCAGATACATCCTTCGTGGATGGTCCCCTTTCCATACAAGCGCGCGGTACCGGCGTAGGGTGTACATCCCCATAACTATCGTATCGCTACCCAGTGGCCCTTTCCTTATCAGAATCCCATCCTTATCAGCAATCCTGTACCTAATAACCCAGTGATCGTAAAGCCTCCCGATCATAAGATCGGTTCTACAATGCTTGAAAACCTGCATGCCGTTACCCTACCATGAAACTAGCCCCGGGAGTCACCGGGCCCCACCCTCGACCCGGAAATTAGTCGTTAACTAACCTAATATGTATCAGAAAAATTGAAATGCATATTAAGAAAGTTAAGCCACTTACCTTACACAATGAAACCTTAACGTGACGACCCGAGTGACGAAGTCTTACAAAGTTCTGTTTGAACTTTCATGGTCCCCCAACCACTAGACGATAATAACTCATGTTAGTACTTGTACCTTTTTAACGCTTGTATAACCTTTCCATACTTAGTGAATTCTCTTATGTTTTGACTAAAGTCTACATACTTATCAACTTTCCATTTTCGGTCAACCTTATGAAAAGTTTTCCGACCATACTTAAAATTACCGTTTTGCCCTTAATCTTCATAGGAGTTCAAACTTACTTCTTTATCCTTAACTTACATTTAAGCCCCTAAACTTTCACCAAATATTCAATTTCATCCCAATCTTATGGAAAGTGATCAGAATCATTTCAAACTTCACAAATTTCACACTTAGCTTCAAATAAGCTAAGTTTTACTTTATTAACCATGATTAGTTAACCCTTTGACCAAAAGTCAACCTAAGCTATAAGTGGTCAAATAATTTTTAATTTCACCCAATTACCACTTTAGCACCTCTTAAACGTTATTTATGCTTAATTACATACTTAGTCCTTATACTTTATCAAAATGTGCAAATTTTTCCCAAATTAGCATAAAGTGTTCCAAAACCACTTAAATACTCACAACTTCAAATTTAAGCTTTAAAGAAGCTCATTTTTACTTCTTTTCCAATAATTACATCCAAATACCAGAGTTTTACCAAAATATGCAATTGGGCCTAACTTTTCCCAAAGTGGCCTAAAAGTGCCCAAACTTCACTTTTAATTTCAAATGAGCTCAATTAACCTTAATTTGTCACCAATTACCACTTATTCACCAATGTTTACCAAAATTTATATTTTGGTCCCAAAGTTTCTAAAAGTGAAAAGAAATTCCCAAATCACATAATTAGCTCAATTAATAATTTTTCACCCAAAATCATGATTAATTACACAAACACCAAAATTCTTCTTCTCTTTAACAAATTCGGCCATAACAACATTTTTCACCAAAAATATTTTTCTTCTTGAAACTTCCACCAAATTTCTTAAGTGTTCTTAAAGAAATCTTAAAGAAATCCTTAGCAAATCTTAGCAAATCTTAAAGAAATCCTTGTAGAGAATTTTCAAAAATCTTCCCACGAATTCGGCCTAAATTGAACAAATTGAGAGATGAAGTTTCCAAGCTTCCAACCTTAATTTCTACTTGAAATAACCAACGAACAAGCTCACCTGTTGAAGAAATTGTTGAACAACCTTGTCCAAGAATAACTTGAAGTTTTGGCCTTGAGAGGAAAAAGAAGAGATGAAGTTGTCTCAAGCTTCCAAGCTTGATTTCATGATGGAATACACATGAAAACATGTTTACCTTTGATTTTGGTGAAGGTTTGATGAAGGATTCTTGAACTTTGCTCAAGAACACTTCAAGAACATGAAAAAAAAATGAAGAACATCTTTGTTAGAGAGAAAACACTACGCCGGTAATAGGGGTCTGGTAACGGCCCAAGCATTACCAAAGGCGTTACCATTGGTAGGTAATGGGTGAACCTGTTACCAAACCGTTACTAAAATCACTGTTACCCCATTTCGAAGCATTACCGGTGCGTTACCATTTGTCTTTGAATTGGGCTTTTGTTGGTAGCAGCCCATTTGGGTTTGGAGGCGGTTACTTTTGGCTTTACTGCGCTAGTGGGGTGCACTTTGAATGCGTGTCTATATTGATTGGCATTTAAGTATTTTTTACTATTGGTAATTAAGGAAGGAGGGGAACAGGTTTTTCCCTTTTCTCCTTTTAAGCTGACTTCAGGTGAAAAAAAAAATCACTTTACTCTTTTGCTTCCAAAATTTTACTCCGGCGATTTGCTGATTTGGTTCTCCGATGCTCTTGCATTGCTTGATTGGCGAAAGTGATCATTTGATTGTTGTCTTCGAGCTCGAGTCAACTTCATTTTCAAAGGTAATTTCATCTCTCAGTTGTACTTTGTTTTTCTAATGTGTGCTTGATTTTGGGTTTCGGGATTTTTGTTCCTTTTTTGGGCAGCCGGGGTTTTAGGGTTTAGGGTTTGATTTCCCTTTTCCATTTTTTTCTTTGTAGATGGCCCCCAAGCTTTCGAGCAACCAAGGTTTTGGTCTCAACGTCGGACCGGCGTGGCTGAAGATGGTGATGTCGGTGAAGAAGATGGAGAATGTTTGTCATGATCAACACGTTCATTCGAGCTTGATTAGGGGGTTAACCTAGGATGAAGTGTTGGGGAAGGTGAAGTTGGAATGTTTATCAAGCAATATGAGATTCCAAATGATGGTGGTATACGGGGCGCAATTGAACGCTGACCTTCATTTTCGCCTAGGCACGCTTTTGTTTCAACTTTGTGAGTTTTGGGGGATTTTCCCAAGGCAGCTGATGCCAAACATTTTTACGACCATCAATGCCCTCATTCTGGATTTTTTCCTATCAGGGGCTAGCCCGTTTCCGGAAGTTTTTCTTCAATTTTATCAGTTGACGAGGCCGAAAAATCAAGTCTTTTTCCAGCTTGCACCTATGGAGGTTTAAATTGATGAGAAGTTCTAGTGCATTGGTATGTTTGTGGATACGAGGAGCTTGTGGAGTTCGTGGAAGCCCTCGTACTTCTTTATTTTGAACGATGATACTTTCCTGGCGGTTCTCGGTCTACTTTTTGAAGGACGAGAGGGTCAATATGTTTGAGAGGCCCACAGTTTGGGATAAATCTGAGAGAGCCAGGTTGGTATTAGCTCTGTGTGACTGGGTCCCCATAGTGATGAGGATCGAGGAGATTGAGAAGAGCTTCCCTTTTACCCTCGCTTCAATGGACGAAGCAGTCCTTCGTACTATTGGAATGAGTCGTGCCCATACATTGGGTGGCCACGAGGACTCACTAGAGGAATGGGTGGAAGGCCTGCTTGGGAACCTTATTGAAAGGTTCCATAAGGGATTTAGGTTCCCCTAAAGTAAAGATATAGTATGTTGCATTTTATTTTATTTTGTTTCTATGTAATTGGTTATGTTGGTCGTCGCTGATGTGTATTGTTCTTTGTAGGTGAGATGTTGAATCCGTCGAGCTTTTGTGCGAAGAGGGAGGACTTGAGGGAGGCCTTGTTGACAAAGGTGGCCGAGTCGTATCTACCCGAGCCTGTGAAGGGTGTCATAGAGGTGCCCTCTGAGGGGTCCTCGAGTGGATCTATGTGTTGATTTTAGATCTTTCAAGCTCATGTACAAATGATCACAAAATTTCATCTTAAAGAGGATCACTTAGCATGATGTTTCTTTCATATAATCATGTCCATTCTTTCTGTATAATCCAGGAGATGAAGAACATACATTAAGATAAACTTAAGTCCAAAACACAAGTACCTTTCTCCTTGAAAAATACCTTAAGGAAAGTAGTTTCCTTGGTCCAAAATGTTTTCTCCTTGCTTGAAGATATTGGTGGATTCAACACCAAGAATTCCTCCAAAACTTCAAGTGATGATGGTGGATGAATGAGTGTAAGATAAGGCCAACTTGAAGTGTTATGTAGAGAGGTTGAATTGTGTTGAAGAAACACAATTGAGTTCCACCCTTAATGCTCCAAGCATATTGCACCAATTCGGCCTTGAATTTGAGAGAGAGAAGAAGAAGTGCAAGAACAAAATGAATGCTCAAGTGTGTTGTTTTGGCCGCCCACTTTCATCTATTTATGAATAAAGAGGGCTAGGAGGTTACAAGGGTGGTTACCAACCCTATTAGGCTAAAACGTTGCACCATTTCAGCCTAAATGGTGGTTACCTTCCCCCTTGCCCATTTTCCTTGTTCAATGACAAGGTAACCTCCACATAAGGTGAAAGGGCGCAAGGGGAAAGGCACTCATTCACCAAAATGGAGCCCTCCTTGGCCAATTATACCCTTGTAACCACCAAGAAGGTTGCTCCATGTATTATGTTGCATACACCTTGCACTATAACCATTCCTTTTGACCAAAAATACCCCTACTTTGTCCAAAAGGTGCGAATAGGTGCTACCACCTATGAAAGAAGGTGAAACATCACAAAGATGTTCCAAATGGCCACTTCACACATTATTGAGCTCCCTTGAGATCCTTTCAACTCAAATTGAGATGAAAGGCACTTCTTCATCAAGAGTAGCTCATATGGGATGAAGTTAGCTACTTCTAGCTAACTTGAGATGGATTTAGCTACCTTTGAGATAATATGAGCTACAGTTAGCTACTTCTAGCTAACATGAGCTAGAGTTAGCTACTTCTTGCTAACTTGAGCTGGAGTGGAGCTGACTAGAGCTACTTTTACCTGGAGTAAGCTAAGTTTGAGATGGATTTAGCTACTTCTAGCTGAGATAAGATGATGTCAAGCTACTCTCAGCTTCTTTGAGCTAGAGTGAGCTAACATGAGCTGACTTGAGCTAAGTCCAACTACTTTTAGTTGGAGTTGAGCTACGTGAAGCTACTTCTAGATGCCCTTGAGCTAAGATGAGTTGAGTTGAGCTACTTCTAGCTACCCTCAAGCTATGTTGAGCTAAGTTCAGCTACTTCTAGCTATGTTGAGCTGAGGTAAGCTACATATAGTTACCTATGAGCTCAAACTTATCTCCATAAGATCAAGTACCATTTCAAAAGCTCTTGGTATGGCAAGAATTCCAACAAACTCTCACTCGCACTAAGAGAGTTTTAAGTTCCAACTCCCACTTGTAACAAAAATTCTCTCAAACACAAAACAGATGGAAAAACATACAAGCACATTCATATAAATGGAGTTTAGGGTGTGACCCTGATGATTGTCAAAAAGCGCACACTTTTATATGGCATTTTCATACAAATCATACATCTTTTTGTGCATAAATGGGATCATTCGTGCATTCTACTTTTATCTTTGATTATTTTTTATATGTAAGGATGCAAGGTGAAATGGAGCTAAAACGATGCAATTAGGAGGCGCGAGACTCATTTTATCAGTTAGAATACCAAGTCAACAAGTCTCGGGTTAAAGGAGGAGGATTGCAAGTCAAAGGAAGGAAATTGGAGCAAAAATAGGCTAAGGAGCAATGGTAAGGTCGGCGGTCGCATTGAGTACTCTTGTTCGGCGTGACCCCTAGCCATCACACCAAACAGCGAGCCTAGCTAAGGATGATAGTCATGCCTTACACTTTGGCCAACGCGCCCCCACCTAGCACGACCCTCACGCGATGCCCGATGGTGGAGGACATTCTACATCAGTTTTCCTTGGATTTACTTAGGGCTGCCCATGTTTTTAGTCCAGATATACCCTTAATGATCCTTTTTAGGTGCCTAATATGTCTAGGGGAAATTTAGGATTTGATGTCATTATAAATAGACCTTTTAGGGTAAGTTTTAGGAGAGGAGAATCAAAATTTTGGGATTGCAACAGTCATTGTCATCTGCTCCATCAATTCAAGGGTTGGAGTTTCCTTTTATCTTCTTAGAGATTCTTCCAAGATTGCTTCATTAAAGGCTATTTCTTCTCCTTATCTTCTTTAGTTATTATGTTTACTCTTATGAGCATGTTGATTGTTGTAGTTAGCATGTGTTTTAGTGATCTAGTTGTCTACGATCTTCTAGGGTTTTCTTACCTAGGAGGTTAACTATCATCTATCATGTCTATTGATGCTTAGATATTGATTCCTTGCACTTTTTACCATGTATACATGTTGGATGATTGATGACTATTTTAGTATGCCATCTAGGTGTTCGATAATGAGCCCGGAAGGGAAGTTGTTGAATTAGACTTAGGGAATCAATTGATTAGTTGAATCGAAGTCTGAGAGGTCCTGTGGATATTGATTGATGCATTGATTATGTTGCTGGAATTTACCCTATGGTAAGTAAGTTTAGAGGATGAGAGTTCCTAAATTCTTAGTTTAGTAAAGGATGTTTACTTGTCCGAGAGGAAAGTAATCTACCCTTTATAATCCATATCTTTGCATGATATGATGATAATAGTGAACCTTCGCAGTAGATAGAAACCCATAGAAGAGCTTTTTAATTGATTGAAACTCATTTTAGCAACTTTACTATTTTACCCTCTTCGTGACTTGCATATCGAGCTATTGTTTTTTCCACAAAATTGCTTCGGTTACTATTCAGACATCGTTACTCCATCATTCCACTTCATTTTCCATCATCATACTTAGGTAGAATACCATTCCTCACCAAAATTGTATCTAATCCCTCTCTCTTAGGTCGATCCCTCTAATTGAGCCACTTACTACGACAAGACTAATGTGCAAGATAGAGGTGTTATAAATTTAAAATATATTGTGCATTTTCCATTGTTGTGATCAGGATATTACACAGTCTGGTGCACACATGACACACTTTTGGTGCCATTGTCGAGGAGAGTTAATTTGGTATTTTTTGGTGATTTATGTGTTATTTTGATTTTGAGTGCTTTTGGTAGTTTACTTACTATTTCTCTAGTAGTTGTTGGTCTTTGTTGCTATAGGAACCCATTTGTTGCATGAGAAGAAGAGAACATTGCGCAATCATACCATCCTATCCAGAAATTGAAAGAATTTTGTGAAGGTTTAGAAATCGAGCAAGAATTACGGATTTGGTTGGCAATGGTCTCGGTTTTAATGGGAACAACAACAATGGTCAAAATGGAAATGGTAGAAATGGAAATGTAGGTAACCTTGAAGGACTTGGAGCAATCTTAAATGCGAATCCACCACAAGGAAATTAAGAAAATGGAGCAAATGGTGAAAATCTTTAAAATCAAGAGATTCCAATTCAAAGGGATTGTGTTGATGGTCTTGGGCAACAAAGAGTTGAAAATGTTAATGCTGCCCGTAATGGAGTTAATGGAGAACGGAGGAGATTGGCCAATTTGTTTGCTCCGATCTATGAAGATGATGATGAGAGGATTATCAAGCCTACTCTGGTGCAACATGAATTTACTATTCTGGGCCACGTTCTTACCTATGTTGAGCGCCATAGCTTCAGTGGATTTTTTAATGAAGACACCAATGAACACTTAGATCAGTTCACTATCATTTACAACACCATTGAATTAAGATAAGTGTCAGAAGAGGCAAAGAGAATGAGGCTATTTTGATTCTCACTTGAAGGTAATGCCAAGAAGTGGTATAAGGGTTTACATCTGGAGAAGATCGGGACTCAGGCCGATTTGAGACATGCCTTCATCAAGAAGTACTTCCCTCTGAAAAAAGATTTTAACTTGAAAAATCAGATTTTGAGATTCAAAGTAGATCCGGAAGAGATTATTTCACAATCATGAGCTAGATTGAAGGATATGGTTAAAAGATGTCGATAAGCCGTAGTTTCGAGAGAGTATCAAGTATGTCTATTCTATGAAGGATTGGAGAAAAAGAAATGGCATTTGGAAGGTACCGCTGGAGTTTGGTTCCTTCACATGGAACTGGAAGCTGCTTGGGACCTTCTTGAACTCTTGGAAGAAAATAACCAACGTCACTTAGTGAGAGGATGCACCTAGTCGAGAGTGGTGGTTCTTAAATTAAGAGAGGACTATATGAAGTTGACAAGGATACAATCATTCAAGCTCAAATGAGTGCCCTCACTTCCATGGTTTCAAGGATCATGAAAACCTAACCATAACAAGTGGCTCCACCTTAAGTTATGGCGGATGAAATTCAAGATAATATGGTTGAGGAGTGCCAATTTATTCAATACCTCCAAAATAGAGGACAATTTCAACAAGGGGGAGGCTACTATAACAACCCCCACCCCTACTAAGTTCAAATCTCTCAAAATCCCCCAACCAAGCAATTAGACAACATCAAGCTTCATCATCCGGTTTAGATCCTATGGAAAGGGTTAATCAAATGTTTGAAAAGATGATGGGATCTATGCAAAAGGTGGAATATACAACCAAGAGATCAATAAGTGAAGTCCATAAGAAATTGGATGGAGATCTAGCCAACACAAGAGCCTCTATCCATAACTTGGAAACTCAAATGGCACAATTGGCGACTTCCATGAAGACTTTGAGTAAGGGAAAGTTTCCATCTGACACTGAACCAAGTGTGTAAGAACATTGAAAATATTGTCATACGGTGACACTAAGGAGTGGGAAACCATTAGTGGAAGTTGAGAAGAAGGAAGAAGAGAAGAAAGTCAAAGAGAAAAGTGGAAAAGAAGCTACTATGAATAGTGACCAGCAGGGGTCCAAGAAGGATTTGGATTCGGAAAGGCAAAGAATCGATAGCAAGGTTAATGAGGGAGATACCATATTCTCAAAGACTTAGGATCAAGAAGAATGAGGCTAATTTTTTGAAGTTTCTAGACATCTTCAAGAAGGTTGAGATCAACATTCCCTTCATTGATGCTATAAGGGAGATGCCTGCTTATGCTAAGTTTTTAAAGACATATTCACTAAGAAGAGAAGATTCATTGAGAATGAGATAATTCAAGTGAGAGAAGAAGTCAGTGCCATCATTAAGGAGTTACCTCCCAAGTTGAAAGACCCTGAAAGTTTCACAATACCTTGCGACATCAGACCATATCATTGTGACTAGGCATTATGCGACCTTGAAGCTAGTATCAACCTTATGCGTTGGTCTGTTTGTCAAAAGCTTAGCTTAGGAGAAGTCAAGCCATCCTCCATTTGCCTACAGTTAAAGGATGTCATTGTCAAGGTGGACAAGTTATACATTCCAGTGGATTTTGTGGTGCTAGACATGCAGGAGGATGCTAGGATGCCCCTAATCCTTGGAAGACCTTTTCTTGCAACAGGAAAGGCTTTAATTGATGTTGAGCAATAAGTGTTCACTTTAAAAGTTGCAGGAGAACATATTAAGTTCAATATAAATGAAGCAATGAGAGCTCCAAGTTCACAACTAGTGGATTGTTTTGACATCGATGACTACGAACTAAGGTTGAGAAAATACAAGAAAAGGGAGGAAATTTACAAGAAATGGAATAAGGAAGAAGCTAAGGCACGCTTGGATGAAACTACAACTATGAAGGATCCATTTGAGGCCTCTAGAGGTGCAAGTAGTGAGGAGGTCAGGGTTGTCCAGCCTCCTACTAGATTGGTGGAACAATGATGTTCTATTAAAGAGGCTCAAATTGGTAAAGGAAAAAACCCAAGTAGTCAGCCAAGTAAAGAGAAGACTAATGTTGGATCTTCTAAAGGAAAGAAGAAGGTTAAGTCAGCTGGAGGTACATCAATGAAGAATCTCAAAGAAAAGCTTGAGGGTGTGAAGATGGTGTATGTTTGGAAAGTGAAGAAACCACCTAGTCTACTCCGAGAGAGCAAGACCAAAGATGACACAGTGTTTCCATCTAGGAACATCACTTGAGTTCTTCATCAATGCCTACCCAAAGGCAAGAAATGTGGCACTTGTGGGAGGCACCCAAACATTTAGTAAAATTTCAATTCAATAATTTTGTTATCTTTTTATGGATATTTGCCTACTAACATGTATGTAATGAGTTGGGGAAGTTGTGTATGATGTAGGAACAAGGTGAGCTCCAAAGTCCTAGAAGTTGAGTGGAAAAATTTGGAGAAAAATATGAAGAAGGTTCAACGGAGGATGAACCAAACTGTTGATTTCGGGCACTAAGGTGCGACTCTTGGGCGCGACCCCTTGCGTGAATCTCGCAAGTGCCTCCTGTAGTTGTGAGTTTTATGAGACAATATGGCATGAACCTTGCATAACGGTCTCGTGTGACCCACGAGCACCCCTTCGACCGTCGCGCCGTTCACAATGCGCAACCCTTGGAGGCCGCGCCATACATTTCACCCACAACAGTGCGACCCTAATTCTGATACCCCATGCGACCCCCTAGATCAACTATTCATTTTTCACCAATTAAGGTGGCCCGACCCTGGAGGGGGCGCGACGAAGAACAAAGGAGGTCGGTGCTATGTTAAACAGAGGATGCACACCATGTTTTCTAGAAAAAGGGGGTAACTTCAATTTTTCTCGGTTCTAAATTTTTTCACAAATCTCACCAACTCTCATTTCTTCATAATGGTTATTAACACACTTGATTATCACATCATTCATCATTTATGAACAAGTTCAAGACTCATTCTAGTTTCTAAGTCACATTATTACTTATTGAGCTTCTATGACTTGACTTGAGATACCATGAGTTGTTTGCATGCCTTTGACCTTGATGAACTTTATTCACTGATTGTATGATGCAATGTGAGACATCTTGAGCATGTATGAGTTTTGATGATATATATTCAGTAGTTTGACGTGTTAGCCAAGAAAGCACATCTTATATGAACTGACCTTGTTGATGATCATTTTCATGATGTCTTAATATGATGCATTGGAGTACATCTCTTAACACCTTCATGCTCTTTATGAATATCATTTTAGGTGTTAGTGGTGATTGACACATGATTGACATACACTTCATGCCATGCTATCAATTTTTACTTGACACATGATGCACATCATTGGTTCGGTTGGTGATCACACTCATGTCTTTCTTGATGGTTTGTAAACATGCTCAATGTACACAACCATACCTTTTTTGTAGCTTACACATGTCTACATTTATGCTTTAATGCTAAGTGCAAGTTACATAACTGCCATTTAGAGTCTTGTGCATATTTACATGATTTGTCAAAGACTCGCCCCTTATTACTTTGCTTGAGAACTTTTCAAGGGTTATTCATGATAAAGAGACTGCAACCCCTCACAAACCAGAGCTCTGGAGCAAGCACAAAACTTGTTCCAACCTTATAGGTATAATGGGGCCTCTTAGCCCCCAAGGTATGACCTTCCGTTATTCCCTTTATATTTCCTTCCCCGTATGAGGACATGCTTTGATTTTGAGTTTAGGGGGGATTCACTCATGTAAATCATGTGAAACATGGTTGGTATGCCTTAAGTTGTATGCTTTGGTGATTTTTCCATGACTCATGCAATTTCTATATTGTCTTAGTGGATGCATGAAAGTTATGTTTCAATGAGTCGATTGATGTTTGGAGCATGTTGTGAACTTTCATTCATTTAATCAATTTAGTAGTAGATTTTTTCTCTTGATGTACTAAATGAAAGACTTTTTACCCGGTGAGGTGTTGAGCCAAAATTTTCAAATGTTGTGTGAATATTCTTTCATGAGAGTATCTTGTTTAAGTGTTTGAGCTAGAACTTTCTTACTTGAACCATTACAAGTCCGCATTGTTGTATGAATATTTGGGAAGAAGATGGCATTTTAGGATATGAGCCACTTGACTTAAATAGACAACCTTACATTAATTCCATTAGTAAGCCCCTTTGAGCCTAATCTAATTCATTCTTGTTACCATATCTTAATCTTATCCATTCTCTAATAGTATCATTTGGTCCTTGTACTTAGTGTACATGTTTGATTGGGCTTTAGATGCTATTTTTTGTAGAGAGATGTGCGCATTGTGAGTTTAGGGGGAATTTTCTCTATATATGTTGTTGAGCTATCAAAATGAGTGACTTTCTTGGATAAAAGAAATGTGTGTCTAGTGCTATAAATGATAAAAAAAGAAGCACCTAGTATGAAATTTTTTCAAAACAATTATGAAAATGGTGCATTTCAAATATGTTACACCCACACCGGAAAAATGGTGGAAATCCGGAAAATTGTCAGAGGATGAATTTGTAATTTCTGGGATTTTATGTTGAAGCATGCGGGACACGTTTTCTGATGTTCTCATATCCCGGGAATTGAGTTGAGGATTAATTATGAGGTATTTGGTATCAGAA
>JBBYHH010430212.1:0-11552 GCA_038382905.1 Daphne laureola
TGTGACCAGAATTCCAACACATGGAATGTGCTCTAATTATTTGCTTGCCAATCCGCCCTTCCATGGTTGGTGGTGGGCGATTTCAATGAAGTGTTGTGGTCCTCTGAGAAGAAAGAGGGTCTCATGCGAACATGCAATAGATGGAAGATTTCTGATTGCATTGACGGACGCTGGTTTGGATGATTTAGGCTTTTCTGGTATCCCGTTCATGTGAAAGAAGATGGTAATGAGTGGTTTCTTTGTTCAAGAATGGTTGGATCGTGTTGTGGCATCGGCGGATTGGCAGTTGAAGTTCTCGGCGGCTTGGATAAGGAACTTTTATTTTGCTAAATCTGATCACAATGATGTTGAGATTTTCTTTTCCAAATAGCATGCTCGTCGTAGGAAGGTCTGGCGTTTTGAGAAATTCTGGACTTGTGAGACAAAGTGTGAGGAGTTGGTCAATCAGGCATGGGTTCAGAAACAGTCTTTGCCTTTCATGCTTGGGGAGAGTCACACTCTTTTATCTTGATGGGATTGCAATGAGTTCTATGACATGCACCATCGCATGAAGTTTTTGGAAGGCGAGCTAGAAAGTGTGTATTTTTCTGTCTGAGTTCCGATCAATCTTGCTAAGCGTGCAGAGATGTCAAAGGAATTGCTTGATTTGTTACGAAATGAGGAGGAATATTGGAGTCAACGAGCACGTAAATTATGGTTGAAATATGGTGATAAGAACACCTAAAATTTTCATCAAACCACCACGGCTCGACACCAATGGAATCAGATTGAAAAGGTTTTGCTTCGTCGAGTGCGCAATTGACAGAACAGGTTGACATTGAGACTGACGCATTGTGTTTCTACCACTCTTTGTTTTTATTAGATGTGCCCCAATAGTTGGATGAGGTGTTGGGTCATGTTAAGCCGTGAATGACACAGGAGATGATCATAGATCTTCTCTGACCCTATACACCGTATGAGGTCAAGGTAGCTTTATTTCAAATGCATCCACATAAATCCCCTGGCCTGGATGGTTTTCTGGCATTTTTCTATCAGAATTTTTGGTATATTGTGGGTGATAGTGTGACACAAGCTACATTGAGTATCCTGTCTACGGGTAAGATGGATCCGTAGCTTAAACATACTTTTCTTGCTTTAATTCCAAAGTGCAAGAGCCCCCGTGATTTCTCTGGTTATCATGTGATCAGTCTCTATAATGTATTGTACAAGCTTGTCACAAAGGTAGTCATTAATCTTCGTAAGCCTCTTCTGAATTCTTTAATCTATGAATATCAGAGTGCTTTTGTGCCCAGTAGATTTTTGATGGATAATACTCTGATTGCACTTGAGACATGCTATTCTATTAGTAATCTTCAGGGTTCGCGTTTGGGTGCGGTGGCTATTAAATTAGATATGATGAAGGCCTATGATCGGGTGGAATAGATTTTTCTCTAACAGATGTTGCTTCAACTGGGTTTCCTGATGCCCTGGGCTAATCTTGTGGTGATGTTTGTTGAGTCTGCTTCTTTTTCTATCCTTGTGAATGGTGCACCATCCCGATCTTTCAAACCATCACAAGGAATACGACAAGGTGATCTACTCTCACCTTTCTTATTTGTTTTTGTGACTGAAGGGTTATCTGCTTTGCTTCGACAGGCTGAGAGGTCAGGGACTATCATGGGCATGGCTGTGAACATGGTTAGCCACGCGGTCTCGCACTTATTTTTCACTAATGATTCTTTGATTTTCCTGCGCGACACCTTTCATGCGATGAAGACTTTGATGCGCATTCTGCACACTTACGAGGTTGCCTCTGGTCAACAGGTTAATCTTAATAAATCAGTTGTATTCTATAGTCCATAAATCTCCCTTTTTAAGAGGCATGCAGTGCAACATGTGTTGGGCATTCAGCGGACCTTAACGGAGGACATATATCTGGGTTTTCTGTGGATGTTGGGAAGATGAAAAAATGGACAGATTGAATTTTTTGTTGAGAGGGCCACAGAGAAACTTGCTTCATGGAAAGCGTCGACTCTGTCACAGGCGGGCCGAGCGACACTCATTAAATCAGTTATCCAGTTTCTACTAACACATCCGATGAGTTGTCTGATTTTACCACCAGAGATTTGTAAGTCACTTCGCTCACTTTCCCTCCATTTTTTATGGTCTGTTAATGTGGATGAGCAGAAGATACCGCGGATTTCTTGGGATCGGCTGTGTATGGCAAAGCGTGCAGGTGGTATGGGCTTCAGGGATTATCCATCTTTTAACCGCACGTTGCTTGCTAAGTAAGGCTAGTGATTGGTCAAACACTCGGATAGCCTTGTTGCTAGTGTTTTTAAGGTATGTTATTACCTGGCGGGTACATTTCTTGATGCTAACACATCCTCGAGTCATTCGATGGTGTGAAAATCTCTCATGGAAGGACGGGAAGTCTCCTTTTGGCGGATTGGCAATGGAATGAGCGTCTCGGTCTGGAAGGATCGGTGGCTACCAAGGCCGCGACTAAAACTTCTCACCGTCCTGTCACCGCATTGGTCTCATCTGAGGGTGGCGGATATTATTGATCACTTATCCATGCCGTAGAAGTGTTCAGATATTGATGCGTTGTTCTATCTGCCAGATGCATCTTTTATCAAAGGTATTCCTCTTAGCCCTCAGTCTTTAAATGATCTGTTCACTTGGGGGATGGTCGACAATGGTTTTTTTACAGTACGGTCGGTGTATTATTTATCTTATGCAATTTTTTACCAAAAGGACCCCTGCTCTGTTATTGACTTCTGGAAATGGTTAGGGTTACGGCAGTACAGTACAGTAGACTCGACTTCTAGATCTGAGCTCCACCACCCACTGTTGTGGCTGCTATCTCCGATGTGCGCACAGCCACCCTTCACGTCAGTCTTCTGGCTTCTGGTTTGGTCATTTGTTGCCATCAATTTTTCAAGAAGGATGAATGGATCAATGGATGATAAACTTTAAACATCAAAATTTTGGTGGAAATATTTGGAGAGTTTTAAAATTAGAGATGAATTGTTGGTGAGAGAGTTGAGATGGCTGATTTGAGAAGATGAACGGAGAGTCTCTGTGTAGGGGCGGATTATTTTGAGAAAGGAAAGGAAAGGAATAATGTGTGAGTTGGGAAAGCAAAAGAAATTAAATATGTTGAAGACTTCAATGAAAAAAAAAAGTATGTTGAAGACAGCTGGTAAGTGGTAACCGTTAGACTACTCCATTACTGGATGAAAAATGTTTATTTAAATTTATGCCCCCCAACTATGTTAATTGGGTCTTTTTTACCCATAACATTTTCTTTGCTCAAAACATTTTAATAGACAGGTAAAAGATAATCATATTTTTGTGTTATTTATTGTTTATTTGGGTATATATGTGTATATCTATGTATATATAGATATAAAATTAAAATTGGTACATTAAATCCGATACATCTGAAATATCGCCGATACACCGATATTGTCTCGTACATTTAGAAAAACAGTACGGTCTCTTGTACAAGATTTTAAACCTTGTAATGAATCCAAATGCTATTCACCGCTCGCTTTGGCGCAGAATATACGGGGTGTGGCACGATGCTTGGGTAGCGCCTCAGGCAGCTACGGTCCCCCCCACTAGTGTCGCCCTAAGTCCTACGGTTTGCTCCCCTCCACCGGATGGCTTTATTAAGATCAATGTTGATGGTACTCTTCGCGAGCATGGAAATATGGGGTTGTTGGTGCAGTTTTGCGGGATCCAGGTAGCTAGGTACTTGAGGCCTCCTCACTTGGTTTCTCTTATGCTGGAGCAGATCCATTATATGTCAAAGCAACTGCTATTCTTTGGGGGACATCGAGAGGCTCGGCGTCTCAATTTACCATCTATCTACATTGAGTCGGATTCTCAAATCTTGATCAACGAGTTGCGGGCAGCTCCAGCCCCATCGTCTTACCGCTTTGGCATTCTAGTAGATGAAGTTCACTTTTTTAGTACTTTATTTGTTTCCTGCACTTTTGCTTTCGTACCACGACGTGTAACAATGCAGCACATGTCGTTTCTAGGCATGGTCTTTCCATTTTGGGATGCCGTTCGTGGCTCCTTCTTATGTCGTCATGGATTTGTACCACTCATAATTAAGTAATACAAAGCCCTCCTTTCTTGAAAAAAAAAGTTTCAGAAACGCGTGCTCAAAGAAATGGTACTAACTGTTGCATTAAATCCATTTGTAGTTTTACTTCTAACGTATGTACTTAAATTTTAAGGGTTAAATATATGAATTTAATGGTAGACACAAGAGAATATGCAACAATTGAATCCATTTTCATTTGGTTTTCTCGTCATCACATCAAGGATGACAGCCCCGTCGGCGCGATAATCATCAGCAAAGCCTACATTCCAGCAAACAAGTTCTACATGCGTGATACAATCGATAATTCCTTCCTCATTCTCGACAAAAAATAGAACCTCATCTTAGAAAATTCTACGGTCCATATAAGCCTCAAGTTCAAAAGTGTCACCACAAAACCAAGTGGGATATAAGGACCCAACTTCGTCCATGGAGTCCCTTACAAATTCTTCCGACAAAGATAGGTTTGTAAGTTGACTTCTACAACTTGATAGCTGTAAATCTTAGGGTTTTTAGAGGAAGATCGAGGGTTGGGTGGAAGTTCTCGGTTTACTGAAGAAAATGAACTCACAAGGGAAAATAAGACGATACGTCATTTGGAGAGGATGATAAATCAGTTTGAAATTGATATACCAACAAAAGAATAAGAAATCTATACCAATTTTCAAATCTATAGTTGGGGTAAAAGTGTAATTGTACATATAATACATATACCGAGAATCACATTTCTCTACCGAACTCGTTTAATTACATGTCGATCATCTACCGATCATCATCATTTTGTATACTGAATGACCCATAATATCAACGAGTAATGATTTTATCCATCGGCGAAAGTTAAACTTCCAAGTAATTACCGGTATATAAAATGCCATCCTCATTATAAACAAATGATCCATTGGTAAATTCAATTTCATCTACTGATCATCATCATTTTTATACCAAATGACCCATATTATCTATTAGTAATTATTTAATCTACCAGTAAAATTGAAACTCTCAAATAATTACCAGTAGATAAAACGCCCTCCTAGGTATAAACAAATGATCCATTGGTAGAATAATTTTTAACTACCGATCATCATCATTTTTTAACCGAAGGACCCATGTTATCTACGAGTAATTATTTTATCTACCAGTAAAAGTGAAACTCCCAAGTAATTACCAGTAAATAAAATGCCCTCCTAGGTATAAACAAATGATCTATTGGTAGAATAAATTTCATCTACCGATCATCATCATTTTTATACCGGATGACCCATATTATCTACCACTAATTATTTAATCTACCGGTGAAAGTGAAACTCTCAAGTAATTACTAGTAAATAAAATATCTTGGTATAAACAAATGATCCATTGGTAGAATAAATTTCATCTACTGATCATCATCATTTTTATACCAGATGACCCATATTATCTACCACTAACTATTTAATCTATCGGTGAAAGTGAAACTCTAACGTAGATAAAACGTCATCGTCGGTATAAAAAATAACAATCTTGATATATAAAAGTGGTTCATTGGTATGTAAAATCTTCAATTCTGACAAACAAATGACAATTGTTACTTCCTAGAGGTCGATTGCTATTTGTCGAGTATGAAACGTTATTTAAATTGTAAGAAAAAAGACACTAACTTGATCATTTTCATCTCATTTGAGTGTCTCAAATTGGTATATAGGGCCCCGAAACACAAGCCCATGGGGCATATAGGGCTTGGGAAAATGCTGGAAGGAGTTGGTCATCTTCTGTGTTGGGCAAACACTCCATCTCGCGCACATACTGTCAATAGGGAATGCAAGGGAAACCTTAGGCCTCCTTCACCTCGGTCAGCCAAACGCGTACCATCTAATCAACCCGGTTGTCGGGAGAGTCCTCTATGTTTAGCTCTCAGAGGAGCTCCGCCATGTTGGTATGAACGATCATCTCCCTCGACCACCCATACTTCTCCATTTCTGGCTTCAGCTTCCCCTAGATCATCGTCGTTTCTTCAAAGATCTCACAAGGGGAAACTATCACTACATAGTTGCAACCTTCAAATGAAAGTTAGCATAGTGGGTTGGTGTTAGTAGCAGCAGAAGCAATGACTAGTGTTGATCTGGATGCTCATGATGGTATGGTCACTTGAGTATAGTAGATTACCGGCTCTGTAGGAGTAGATTACATTCTGAACATATAGATCCGGAAACATGTTAGGATCATGTATCTATATGTTCAGTAGCTCTGGATCATATGTATATGCACCGGAGAATTTGTTGGAAGTAGCCAAGGAATGCAAAGAGAACTTTGGAAATGTGGGGACTGCCCGCAGACTAGTTTAGCTTTTAAAGCATTAGAAATGTCTCCTCAAACTCCCCTAAGGGATCGTGTGCCATTATCACGACCCCACTCCCCCCTGATGCTTCGTGTTCTCGACCACCACCTAAGTGCCACGTCCCACGATCTCCAAATGTCATCATTAATGAAGCTTCCCTGCCATCGTTTCACCTTCCGCAAGTCATTGCATGCGTTACAACCATCCGACTAACCCTCTCCAACCATGCTTGTGGAATATAGGGGCTCTACCACCCATATTCCACTTAGGGGGGAGACTCATTGGTATATAGAGCCCAAAACAGAGGCCCATGGGGTATGTAGGGCTTTTGGGCTACTTTCAAAAGCACTTTAGGCCTGCCAGCAGCTCACAGGCACTAGTGAATAGGAAGGGAGGAATCCTTCCGCAATACACCAATCCTCGCCATCTAAGAGGCCTCGAGGCTCTCCTACGAAGGCAGAGCAACCTCTCTCTCTATTGGAGGAAAGAATCCTCCCCACGTTTGTAGTCTGATCGCCAAAGGAACTTACTCCGATGGGACTTCTCCAGGACTTCCATTATATAAGCACCAATGGAGAACTCTCCAAGATACGTGATTCTCTCTATTCTCCTCCTATGAGATTGTGGTTAACCTAGCAGCTCTCCATTCTTCAATCACCATCACTAACTTGAGCGTGAGAATGGGTCCCCGGGCATAGAACCCTGATTCATTTCATTTTTGGTTGCAACTGCAGGTTTCCTCAATTCGGGCTGAGAGTATCACAAATCATGTTTCTCCATACATAATAAATGAACATATCGCTTATATCCTTTGCTCTGAAATGTATTTATAATTAACAAATTGTTCAATTAATTAAATATTGTTCATGCATTTTGTAATACTATTTCTACTCACATAAATATTATTTCAGACATATGAAATATCATTCATAACACATAACTATATTCATGGATAATTCAACCATTTCTCATTCTCTTTACTGCATCTGTCAGTTCCTGGGGATTATTCCATTTTTATAACCTTTTTTGGACTCTTTTCTTCTTCAAGCACACAAATATCAATGGAATTCATTTGGTTGTGACCTTTACCATATGAATTCAGATAATTTGGTTATTTCTTGAATTTGCAAATAAATATGCATAGTCAAAGGTGTTTGGTTGCACCCATGTTGCTATTTGGCTCAGTTTTCACCAACTGAATTTCATTCCTCTGAAGTTGAATGTCATTTTTAAAAGGAATAATGGTATTACACGTACGACCAATATCATATATGAGATTTTCAGATCATAACCTCTGATTGTCATATCTATAATAGAAAATGTCATTTCTAACTTACAAAATGTCATTACCATTTTTTTCTAGGTAAACTCACCATTTATCCTAGATAAACTCTATTCATTACATGTTCTATAACAATCAAATGGAGGTTAACTCGGAACTTTGCTAAATTCACATTTCAAGTTGGTAAAACTAAGTATATTAACATAATCACATGAATCTATATACGTACCACTTTCTTGCCTAAAACTTTTCTTTTAAATTTCTAATTCCTATTCTGGTTGTTTCACCTAATTGAACTGCAGATTTTCTTGTTGATGGAGGCCATCGAATCTGGGAGCTTTTTCTAGAGATTCGAATTTCATTTTCATTTCTTGAAGAAGAAGAAGAAGAAAGATTCAAGATGTCGGCGGACGACGGCACACTGTCATTTTTTTCCCTTCCCTCTTTTGTTGAAATTTCATTGTATTTCTTCACTTTAATTGGGTTATTTTCAACTTAGGTGATAAAATTTTAATCTAAGGGCTAGAATTTAGTGGACTTAATCTAAGGGTGATAAATGATTAGGTATGGATAACTAATAACACCTAGTTAGGTACCCTAGAAGGAAATAAAATTTTGTGGTACCACACCATAAAAATTAGGTACTAATACCTAATGTTTCCTTACTTCACACTTCATCATATGCAAGCTGGTTAAAAGGTTGCATGTTCTATAAATTAAAGATACATTAGATAATAAATAATAAAAACTGCGTAAAATAATAACAAAAATACACAAATACTCATAAAAGTGTGGAATTTCAGAATATAAATATTATATTTGCATGAAAAATAATATTGAAATTTCAGGATGGTTAGAAAAAGTTGGAAAAAATACTAGTAAGATTATAAAAATTAATAAATCCTATGATTGTGTATCTTTTGTATGTAATTGTGCCAAGTACAGAGGAACTATGATACTAATTTAAAGATTTTGATTAATTGAATGCAACACAGTTGATAAAAATGAAATTAGGAATGGAATGGATTAGATTACAACGTAGATACGAACAACATTGGTACAATGATGTTGAACCATGGAGAGTTTTTTTTTTTACAATACTAAATTAGTAAAACAATGTAAATAATGTGAGTTGACGTCAGAGTATCTAAGTGAGAGATTATATGTTTCAAAGTATGACCACTTTATGTAAAATAATGTAATAGTACATGTTTTTTTAGACAGGTTATGATCTTTTCCATCAAGGGCTAGAGTGAGAGTCTCTCTCTCTAAAAAATAAGGGAAATGAGGTTTGATGCAAAAATGAAAATCAGTACTGATGAAAAGCAGTTTAAATTTCTCATTGAATGGGGCAAGAATGTAGATCTCCTCCGTATTATTGAAGATATGAAGAGGTTTCAAGGCTCAATCGATCTATACGGTGAAGATATTCAGTGGGTGAAATCAATTTGGAAGAAATTCTTGGATAAGCAAGAGGTCTTGTAACAGAGAGTTCAGAGAAATTATTCGGATGGGAGAACTTTGTTTATGCTACTCAACACAAACCAACATGGTCATTTTCTGCAGACTGTAGAAGCCAATAGATGCAATCGGACGACTCTGATTTTTTCAAAAGGATGGAAGGTGAATGGATGTCGTCGTCTTCTTCAGGTGATGGATTTAGTACTAGCAAAGATATTTAATACCTGTGGAACTCCGTTATCTCGTTGGAGGTGAAAAGCCAAATCTGAAGATGGGTCGCAACCATCCGTGCCTGGAAGTCCGGTGGTGGTCGGTGGAAACAGATTGGAGGAAGGCGTGGGATTTACTCTTATAAGCGCGTCGGTTCCGTGTGTTAACGTGGGTGGCGATTCAGTTCCATCGGCGGAGTCGGTGGGTGCAAAGTCAAATATTGAGTTGGTGGGTGTCATCGTTGATTTTGTGCTTCGTTTGGAGGAAGGGGTGATATCGCCAGTGAAGTCTGGCCCGGAGATATTGTTCTATCGTGAATGGTGGGCATAGGAGCGTCGTTGGGTTGATTCGCACACCCCTGCAATGTTGAGTTCATCGCTCCATGGAGGGAAGGCAAAGGGCTCCATTTTGGTTGGAGTCGACCCTCAGTCTGAGGAAATTCTAATCTAAAACCCTCGCTATTATGCAACCCTTGAGACTCTTAGTATCGAAAATTACCTAACATGCCCTCTATCTTTTATATTACATACAATATAGTACAATATATTTGTTTTTTGTCATTCTTATTTCAAATTTATTAGGTTGCTAATCAAATTTGGTAGTAAATATTATCATTTGTGATAAAGTAGTTTAAATATAGAATTTTACTAACTGAATGTATTGTTTTTTCTATAATCACAATGAATTAAATTTGTAAAATTGATCAGACTTAGTATGACGAATTCTGGTTTGAAAGCAACACTTTTCTTATTTCTAACGGTTTGAAAACAACAAAATTGAAAATTGGACATTGTTCCAACAAAATTAGAGATTGCACTTTGTTCTAATAGATTAGAAATTGAACATTATGAATTAATCACAATAATTTTCAAAATTGGATATTCCTCCAATAAAGTTGGAAATTGAATATTGCTGCAACAAATTTAGAGATTGTGCATTGTTCTAAGAGATTGGAAATTGGAAATCATCAATTAATCACAAAAAAATTGAAAATTGAACATTGTTCAAACAAAAATGGATATTACCCTTTGTTCTAATAGATTATAAATTGAACATTGTGAATTGATCACAACAGTTTTTGAAATTAGACATTCCTCCAATAAAGTTGGAAATTAAAAATTGCTCAAACAAATTTAGAGATTGTATATTGTTCTAAGAGATTGAAAATTGAACATTGCTCCAAGAATTTGGAATTTGGACATTCTTCCAATACAATTGAAGATTAAACATTCCTCTAATAAAATTAGAAATTGGACATTGTTTCAACAAAATTGGAGATTGCACTTTATTCTAATAGATTAGAAATTGGATATTGTGAATTGATAACAACAATTTTCAAAATTGGACATTCCTCCAATAAAGTTGGAAATAGAAAATTGCTCCAACAAATTTGGAGATTGTATATTGTTCTAAGAGATTGGAAATTGAACATTGTCAAATTATCACAACAAAATTACAAATTGAACATTGCTCCAAGAATTTGGAATTTGGACATTCTTCCAATACAATTGAAGATTAAACATTCCTCTAGAAAAAATGAAAATTGAACATTGTTCCAACAGAATTGGAGATTGCATTTTGTTATAAAAGATTAGAAATTGGACATTGTTAATTGATCACAATAATTTTTGAAATTGTACATTCCTCCAATAAAGTTGGAAATTGAAAATTGATCCAACAAAATTTGGAGATTGTACATTGTTCTAAAAGATTGAAAATTGAACATTGTTAATCAATCATAGTAAAGTTGAAAATTGAACATTGTTCCAACAAAATTGGAGATTATATTTTGTTCTAATAGATTAGTTTTTGGACATTCTGAATTGATCACAACAATTTTTGAAATTGGATATTCATCCAATAAAGTTAGAAATTGAAAATTACTCTAAAAAATTTGGAGATTGTATATTGTTCTAAGAGATTGGAAATTATACATTGTCAATGTTACGGTCACTCCGGACGCATTTATTTTGGATATGTATTTTTCTGGATTGTTCAATTTAATTCTCGGTAACTTTGTAATTATCCGTAAATTACATTGTGATTAATGAAATTCCATATCACGGGATCATATTTTACCTCGATTCATCGAGATTTAAGTGTTTTAAGATATTCCGAGAGGTTCGGGATATTTTAACAATTTGCGGTTTTGGAGGATAAAATGGTCGTTACGAAAAATTGGACGAAAA
>JBBYHH010430322.1:0-11552 GCA_038382905.1 Daphne laureola
CCTTTCGAAACTGGTTTGGTGCTCGTCTCTCGGGATTGTATTCTGGATGGTTATGGCCAGGGGTTTGGAGAGAGTTTTTTTAGGCATGTGTGTTGGGTGATGTGGTTGGGGTGCAGTGATATTGTTGGTTCTTGGCGGGGTACATGGTTCAATTAACTCTGAGCTGGCAATTGCTGATGGGGGCCAACACAAATCGAGGGTCGGTGTTTGGCACTTAGGACAGTTTCGATCGATGGTTGGTGGTGCTTTTGACCACTGGCGTCGACGGATGTCTTGGCCGCGCTAGGATGCAAGGTCAACCCCTCTGCTTCAATAAAAGCCCCATTGGTTGGTGGTAGTTGTTACCGATCGGGTTTAGGCTTCAGATGGTGAAACAATGAAGGTGGATGAGGAACCGATGATGGTCATGATTTTTCAGTTTACAGCAGGACTGAGCGGAGGCTCGTCCTGCCTAGTTACATGAGCTCTTGTTCTGAGGACTATCTTGGTTGTGGGTCTCCCTTGATGGTCCTCGTGTTGCAGAATTTGATCCCTTGGTGTTGTCAAGGATCTAGACCTTCCAGGATAACTCGAGCCCGTTCGACGGGACATGAATTGGTCTCAGCGATGTTTGGTCTCGTCTGGAGCAAGTCTCGTACCCAATCCAGTGTACTAGGTGGCTTTAGGTGTGAAGGACTTCTAGTATTCGTCAGATGGATCTTGTCGCTGATGGGATGAGCAATCTCAGGGCCCTCTTCTCACACCATTGGTTTGGCATCTCAGGCTCGTAAAGTCAGTCGTTTAGTTGCTTATCTTTGCAGCACTACTAGTTATATTTACGGTTTTCGTTACTTTTTCTTCGTTGATTCTGTCGTTTCTTTTCAGTTTTTGTTAATCCTCCTGCGCGAGGTTTCTTTGGTTTTCTTTTTTAGTTTCGCTTATCAGTTTTTTCTTCTCTTGTTTGTATGTTTATTTGATCATTAACACAATTGATCGTTCTTCTAAAAAAAAAGAAAAAAAGAAACCTAGTACCTTTTAGGTACAAGTTAGGATGCACTATTATATTTAGCGTTTAGGATTTGCTTTAGTTTTCATTTTAATTACATTTATGTCATTTTTCTTTCTCATCTTATCTAAAAAAATGCATATTTTAATACTCTATAATAAAAAATTACAAACAATTAGTTCAATGGAAAGAAAAATAGAAGACGAATAAAAAGAGACTCATATGTCATATATTTTAATACTTTTTTCGATGTCCGTTTAGGTGTCGACATATTTTTTTTACTATTCATCCAAATTAATTAAGAAATTCATACTTGGATCATTAAATACATACTTTGAATCAATATATTTAACTATGTGGATCATGAAACTGTTGTTACAAGATCACTACTTCTCTATTGTGGGATCACGACTCCCTACTACGGATCATGACTCTCCTAGTACTACTACTTGGATCATGACTCTCTAACTATGGATCAAGACTTTCCTTCTGTTGAATTACAACTCCCCACTATGAATCACGATATTAAACTTAGCTGTGAAAATTAATTAAAATCAAATTTAGAAGTTGTGGCGCAAAGTCATAGATGATGGAGAA
Organism: Daphne laureola; assembly: GCA_038382905.1. NCBI lineage: Eukaryota > Viridiplantae > Streptophyta > Magnoliopsida > Malvales > Thymelaeaceae > Daphne > Daphne laureola. The sequence goes on from JBBYHH010430322.1 coordinate 1,583, forward strand.
GTGAGCATAATAATTCTTTACTTTAAGCGTTTGTAGCCTTCCTTCTTTTTTTCTTTTTAACTCAATTTCACTGCATCATCTAATCTATTTTTTAAATAATAGTTCAGTTTACAAACTCGCCCTTTTTTTTTACGTAACAAATTTCTTTAACAACAAAACAAAGAAGATACACAGGAGGAGACAATTAGCACGGTACTCATGATGAGAGGTACGGTCATAGGAGCTCAAGGAAAACAAAGAAAACAGAGCAACACAATTCCACCTATATCTCGCCTCCATGCAGGAAACTAACCCTTCTTGATATGGGTTGGAGCAAAAGAAATACAATTACTATTTGAGATTGTTTTTTTTTTTTTTGAAGATTGCATCAAAAATATATTAAAAGCTAAGAAATGCTTCGCAGCTCTTCTGAGCTCTATAAGGAGGAGAGCACATATTAGCTGGGAGGCAAGAAGAGTACAAAAGAATAGATTACAAGTTTGTAATTGAGCCTAGCGGGTTGGTTAGCCACTTTGACCAATTTGTGTAGAACTTTGGCCACCTGCTAGAGATCCACAAGAAATTCAGAAATTGGATTGAAGAAATGGAGAGGGTAATTTTCTGCAGCGGTGGTTGAATGGTGAAGATGGTTGATTTTCTGTCTCGCCAAATGCACCATGCTATTACAATTCTGATTGTCAGCCAAGTTTTGTTTTGGTTCTTGGAGAGGTTTCTGGATGATGTTGTTGAGAGGACATCTGACGATTCCACCCCTTGGAACAGGCCAAGGTCGCACCAAAGGTAGACGAAGGGCCACAATTTTGCTGCAGCAGTGCATCCGATCAAGCAGTGTGATAGAGATTCCAATGTACCACAACCGTGTGGGAAGTCTAGACTTTGAAGAGAAACACCGCGGTGGGAGAGATGAAACAGAGTTGGGAGTCTATCTAATGCCACTCTCCAAAGAAAGATGTTGAGTTTCTTTGGAACCCATGAGAGACAGGTTGTTGTGTGATGGGCATACGGGTAATAGAGGGTTGCTTCATCAATACATCTCGAGAGGGTAGCAATGGAGAACTTGAGGGAGTTATCAAGATTCCAGCTCCAACTGTCAGCGATGTCTTTTTTCAGCTTTCCAACCTGCACAAGATGTGTTAGTTCTTCAAATTCACCTAGCTTCCTTCCTCTAGGATTTCTTCTCCAATTCCACTTCCAACACCATCCCTCCAAACTCTAGAACCCCCTATCTGAAACTTTATAATCCATCACATATTCCAGTTTTGCTAACCTAGGGAAACAATTTTTGAGAATTTTCCCACCTAGCCAAAAGTCCTCCCAAAATAACGTCTCCTTACCATCTCCTATAATTTTGCTGAAGGAGTTCGAGAACTCCACCCCAGTGTCATCTATCAACTTCTTTATTTTTAGGATTCTATCGCAAACACCCCTATCTTCAAGTAAGGATCCCCCTCCCAACCACCCTTTTCACCGTAAAGACCCCTTATGACCTAAGCCCAAAGAGCATTTTTTTCTAGAAGAAACCTCCACTTCCATTTCCCAATAAGACCCCAGTTTTTTGCTTTTAGACTTCCAACCCTTAGGCCTCCATGATTAAAGTCACTCAACACAGTTTCCCAGTTTATCCAGTAGATTCCATTTCCCTCCCCTTTTAGACCCTAAAAAATTTAGATCTCAAACTCTCAAGTGTTTGGGTTACCTCTAGAGGGGCGCGGAACAACGAGAAGAAGAACAAAGGCATGCTTCCCAGGATCAAACTTAATAAAGTGAGATGACCTCCGATAGATAAAAGCTTTGATTTCCAGATTGACAACTTTGACTTAAAATTTTCGATAACTGGTTTCCATGGAGTGGTTTATGACATGTTAGCACCAATCGGAATGCCCAAGTAGTTGAAAGGAAAAGTTCCAACTTGGCACCCAATAGTAGATGCAAACGAATCAATTGTGTGAGAGGAGGTGCCAATTCCGAAGATGGTGCTCTTGGAAAGATTGATTTGAAGACCTCATACTTGTGCGAAGCATTTGAGAACCCTGATTATGTTGGTCACATTTGATTTGTCCCAAGGACCAAAAAAGACTGCATCATCGGCGTATTGTAGATGAGAAATGTTTATACCTGAATCGCTAAATTTGAACCCCTGAATTAGCTGGTGATCAGTTGCTTCCTCTATCATAATGTGCATTGTTTCAGCAGCAATCAGAAAGAGAAAATGTGAGAGCGGGTCTCCTTGTCTCAAGCCACGTTCCATGCTGAATTCCGATGTTGGACTGCCGTTAACAAGGACTGAGACGAATGTTGATTGAAGGAAACTGTTGATCCATGTGATCCACTTTATCCCAAAACCCATTTGAGTCATGGTGTCTTGTAGGAATTTCCAGTTGATGGAGTCGAAGGCTTTCTCGAAGTCAACTTTCAGAATCATCATTTTCTTTCTACTCTTTTTCGCATGTTGAACTATCTCATTTGCGATCAAAACACCATCAAGAATCTGGCATCCCTCGATGAATCCAGATTGGACATTGCTGATTAATGATGGGATATATTACTTTCTTTAGCCTTTATGGTAGGATCTTTGATAGAACCTTGTACTGACAACCGATGAGACTGATTGGCCAAAATTCTTTTAAACCAATAGGGTCTTTCATCTTTGGTATTAGAACAATGAAAGATGCGTTGCAGCCTCGGCCCAGCTTACTAGTAGCTTCGAAGCATTTGATGAATCTGATAAATACAGGGGCTAAGATCTCCCAGTGAGTCTTGATAAGGTTGAAGGAGATACCATCTGGACCCGATGCTTTGGAGCCGCCACAAGCCCACACTGCACATTTAATTTCTTTAACTATGAAAGGAGAAGTAAGAGAGTCCGCTGATTTTGCATCAAGTTTCTTGAATTTGGAACTTGAGAAGGAGGGTTTGGTTGAGTTTGGTTCTTTGAAGAGGTTTGAGAAGTGCTCTCTGATTACTTCCTTAAGTTGTTCCGGTTTGTCGACTTATATTCCATTGCAGAAGAGGCCCCGAATTTCATTTCTTCTTTTCATGTGCTTGATGACAGAGTGGAAGAGTTTTGAGTTGTCATCTCCTTCGGTGGCCCATTTAATTCTCGCTCTTTGCTTTTGCATGCTTGCCCAAGCCAATTCTGAACTGATCAAGTTAGTGGTGCATTGTAGTCTCTCTTGAATTTCTAAAACACTGAGATCCTTTTCTTCTGCTTTCATGTCCCAAGCCTCTTTCTCTGTACGGAGGAGTTTTAGCTTCTCCTCTAAGCCATTGAAATTTTTGAGTTTCCAGTCTTTCAGGAGCTGCCTTAGCATTTTGATTTTTTATTTAAGAGTGTATTCTTCTCTCCCTGGCACTTGGTCACCGTTCCAGGCACCCTTGAGCACATGTTCAAATTGACTATGCTTCATCCATGAGTCAATGACCCTGAACAATTTCTGGCCAAAATTTAAAACCTTTTCTTGCAGCAGAATTGGACAGTGATTGGAGATGTGTCTTCCTTTTGAGGTAGCAAAGATGTTTGGCCAGCATTCAAAGAACTGATCTGAGCATAGGAAACGATCAAGTTTTCTGAGTTTGGAACCTTCTTTATTGAGCCAAGTGAATTTCCTGTCTATGGATTGAATTTCCTTCAAATCTACCTTGCTAATGAATTCATTGAAGTCTGTTGCTTCCCTTGGTTTGAACACAGAACCTTTTCTTCCCTCTTTCCTTCTTACCACGTTAAAATCGCCTAGGAAGCAAATTACCTATTGCGAAACCTGTGATTGAAGTAACAGCAAGTTGTCCCACAACTGCAATTTTTCAGGGGCTTCTTGAGGGCCATAGACATTGACGAGAGTGATATCTTTATCAATTAGAAGACATTTACCATTGATGGCTAGGAAGCCATTTCCAGCAAAATCCAGAGTTTTTTCAAAGAAATTTGTGTTCCATATCCAGAGAAGACCACCCGAGTTTCCAGAGGCATCAATTGAAATGAAGTCAAAGTCATCACAGTCCCACAATGCTTTGACAAAGGTTTCAGTGATACCTGATAATTTAGTTTCTTGGATTGCAATTAATTGAAGCTGCTCTTTCTTTACTGTATCTTTGATCCACCTTCTTTTCCAGGTTTTTCCCAGCCCACGAGCGTTGATTGAGAGAAGTTTTAACATCAGAGAATTATAAAAATCCTGCGAAATGCCAAATCAAGGCAGTGGGGTCATAGTCTTACAGCTGGACCCAAAGAGGGCACGACTGCTGGATAGTGGGGGATCATCTTGGTGATGTGGGTGACCCCAATTTTCTGTGCAACTTGTCTTGTTTCGGCTTCTTTTGTCGGTGAGCTTGTTTGAGGCCTTTTGTGGTTTGGTTTAGAGATGAGGAATTTTGGTTTATTTGTAGTGTTTGAGATGGATGGTTGGTTGTCTGGGCATTGTAGGTTATGGCGAGCAGCTTGGTTACAGAGGGGTCGGGCGGTTGCAGTAGCTCTTGATCGAGCTTCGACTTTCTTTTTCCAAAGAGATGTTCTGTTTGCAATAATTTGCTCATTGTATGAGATGGTTTTAGCTGAGTCGGGGGATTGATTTGAAGAGTTCTGGTGTTGAGAGTTGGTTTGGGTCAAAGGTGAGTTGGGTACAAGTGAAAGGTTTGAATTCAAGTGGGTTGATGGATGAGAGGGGAGCGGGTTGGTTGCAGGTCTGATAGGTTCTGGGCTTGTAGGAGGAAGGGCGGGTCTGTTAAAGGTGAGGTTTTGGGTCGGCTCGTTTGTGGAGATTTCTGAAGGGTGGTATAAGGGTAGGGAGGTGTCAGGTACTATGGCGGCTGATGAGGGTTTCAAGGTCTTGGGAGTGTAAGGAAGCTTTTTCTTTCGCCCTTTTTTTGTTGAAATTTGCAGACGGCTGCATTGTTTGTTTCTCAAAAATTGGTGGTTGTATTGTTCATCTTCTTCTTCCTCTGTATTTTTGAATTCTGTATTTTTGAATTGCTGAAGCACAAGATCATGCAAGTCTTGATCTTATGACCCGCAGATAGAGGAGTTGGAACGTAATCAGAGTTGCTCTGCGACGAGGATGAGGAGATGTTTGGGCCAAAATTGACACTTGATTCCAAATCTTCTGTTACCAGTATTTGGGCCAATTTTTCATCGACTTGAACTGGAAATGACGTGTTGATTACTGTCATTGATGTTGTTAGAACACAGACCTTTCCTCTGTTCAAGTGGATTTTTGTGGATAAATTTTCCACATGTAGAATGCGGCCTCATAGACTTCCAAGTCATTCGAGTGACTTCTCTTTCATTGCTTCCAGTGGTAGGCCTACTATGTTGAGCCAGATGATGCATCCCAGCTGTTCGAGGTGTTGATGCCACGGGCTGATCCATTCGAACCAGTGGAGGAGCCACTTTTTCTTTTGTTCCATGAGTCTGCGAGCACTCTCTTTTGTATTGCACTCTATCATGATCCTCAAACTTCCAAGGTATTTTATGGTAAGGTCCCCCAACCCTTCATCTTAAAAAATGTGTAAGATGTTTATTAGTGTGCGCAGGCATTTTGATTCTGTAATCAAGACCTTTTCTATCCTTAATTTGTCTTCTGGACTGGTATTTGTGAGGATTGTTGCCTCCCCGATTGGGTTTGTGTTGGCTTTTTCTTTCCATTGTATGGTTGTCTCCAAGTATTTGTTGAGCCCTTTGCTACAAGTAGAAAAAACTGGTTTGATGGTCTTGTGAGTTTTCAGTTGATGATTTCTTTGGTTGGAGAATCTTGCCAAGTTGACCAATAGTTTGTGTGAGTGCATCTCCAAGCCGTTGAGTTTTGCTTCCAATTTTGTAGCTTCTGTTACATTCTTGTATCTCACAAAAGCAAATCTTTTCCCTCCTTGTGTCTTTTTTTTTTGGGATGAAGGCATCCATCAGTGCTCCATATCTTTCAAACAGGTTCCAAAGGTCCTTAGCTTCGCACCAGTCTGGGAGGTTGGAAACAAAGTATGAAGTTGCAAAGTTCGCCATCACTCTGTTGAAATTCAATCTATCATTGCGTGCCTTGTTCTTCTTCTCGTGTTGCTGTCCCCTGAACCTATCTCTCGTCTGTGACTGCTCTCCGGTTGTGATGTTCCTCACTTCACTCCCCATCCCCTCACGGATGTCATTCTCTCTCTAACTCTCTCTCTCATCTATTCCTTGATGATAATGGTGTTTTATCTGCGGCATTTATCACCCACACTACTATTTGAGACTGTGACTCTATATTTTATCGTTATTTCCAACTTTAAATTATACTTGTATACTATTAACAGCTTGTATTCCCTTATCTATAGTAGTAATCCAAGCAAAAAAATTGATTATAAGAGTAAAAGTAGTGTAAAGTGTAAATCAGTCGAGCCCAAACATCATTTATTCGAACTCAAGTTCGAGTTCATTAAAGTCGGCTTGAGTTTGACTTCGCTCGAACCAAGTTCGGAAAATACAGCTCGAACCCCACTTGTCTGATGTTCGAGCTCGACTCAATAGTTCGAGGATTAAAAAAAACGTAAGTACCTAATTAATTAAAATAGAAAAAACAAAGATTAAATTATAAATTATCTCAAAGCAGTCATCTTCTTTAGATTCGTGATTCCTGAAACTCGACTGATTTAACGTGATTCAACTCTTCGAATTCGAACCGACTCGTCAATGGTTTTCTGTTCAGTTTACAATTCTAATAGGTAAAAGTGGGGATGAGCTTCTTTCCTGTTTTCAACTTTTCCAGTCCGACTACGGTGTCAACATGGCAAGACACGTTATCTCTTTTTCAGCTTAGCATTTTCGTTTTTTCACTTTTTTTTTTTTTTTGCAACTCATATTCTAATAAATATGTACTTATACTTTCTTTTGGGAACTTTACCACCTTTGAAATATTATAACCAAATTGAAAAAAAACTTTTAGTAAACAACATAAACAATAAAAATTAAAAAGGAAAAATTGGTCATTTTACCACTAATGTTTGGGAATCTGTCACATTTTACCACTAAAGTTTTTTGAGGGGTCAAATTGCTACCAATATTTGGGAAATGAGGCCAATTTATCACTGTCGTTAAAAATTTGACGGATTCCATTAATTTTTTTAGACTAATGTTTTATTTTTATCTTAAAGTTTCTAAATCTGAAAAATTAATTCTTAAACTATATACTTCTACAATTTGACCCCTCCATCCCCATGAGTAGCACCCTACAGGCTACAGCCTTAGCATGTCGTCATCGCCCCTCCGCTGGTGCACCACCGCCCCTCTACCGCTGCACCACCACATCATCCGCCGTTGTACCGCTCCTCAATTAATCATTTTTTTTTGTTTTTTACTCCCTCCTCAATTGGTCCATTTTTTTGCTATTTCGCAGTATTTAATCTATAATTTATTTTTATAGATGTTTAGATATTTAAAGTTAAAAAAAATATATGTCTATTACAAATTGCAACATACTTATTCTAAATATATTTTTTTGAATTTTTTTTCCATTACCTATCTTTATGAATATTTGGGTCAAATATTGAACATTGAAATAAGAAAGTCAAATGAGCTAATTAATTAAGGATGGAGGGAGTATTAAATAAAAAACTTTTAATTTATCGTGTACCCTCCACCACCTGTCTAATATAATAAAAAAAATGGAACATATGTAGAATCACGATATAAAAATTACGTAAAAATAAATAAATAAATATGCTTTGGTTAACAAAATATTTTTTATTAATTGGGCGGCGTTGGTGCAACGACGGAGGGGCGCTGGTGCAGTGGCAGAGAGACAGTGCTGTAGGGTGCTACTGGTGGGGAAGGGAGGGTCAAAATATAAAAGTCTAAAGTTTAAGGGTTAATCTGTCATGTTTAGAAACTTTAAGGTGAAAACAAAATATTAACCCAAAAAAATTAACGGAATCCGTCAAACTATTTAACGGTAGTGGTAAATTGACCCAATTTCTCAAACATCGGTGATAATTTGACCCCCAAAAAAACTTTAGTGGCAAAATATTGTCAATCCTCAAACATTAGTGGCAAAATGACCAATTTTCTCCTATTAATTCATCTAATTTCAAAAAGTAAAAATCAATAACAAAACACATACCATTTATTTAAAGTTATTTTAAAACCAGATTTTTTTTTAAATATATTTAATATATTTTATTTATTTATTTATTTTTTTGAGAAATGGGGGAGCACACCGCCCTGTAATTTTATAGATAACTTGCCCAGCGGCACTTACATTCATTCTTGATCTGTATGATCAATGACAAAAATAAACTCAGGGCTTTATAAAAAGAGCACACTGAGGAAATACTACTGACTAATACATACACTAATTACATGCTATACAAAATGGTATCTGATTAGTATTTATGTCTAGCTAGAGATAGATACCGATCAACTACAATCAGACGGAAAAGATATCAGATAGCAAGATTGAATTGCGCCTTTGAACCATTGAAATAGCTGCTTCAACAACTGTTGAGGAATCTCTAGAATAATGTTGGAATCTTCTTGAATTTCTTTTCTGCCAGATCGCATATACTATAGCTGCTAAGAGGCTGTTTCTAAGATTAGATTTATAGGTCTTACCTCTAGCTACCTTTTTCATCCATGCACATAATAAATGTCATATGGTTGGAGGGTGATGAAGTTTTACCACCTTAAGAGCTTCTCTGATAATAGTAGTGGAGAAGGAACATTGGAAGAACATGTGATTCCTATCCTCGTGATGCTACTGACAAAGGATGCATCATTGATAAGTAACTCGTTTTTAAAGCAAGCTAAGAGTACACAATGACTTCAATGGCTCTGAAGATACTTAGCAGCGCCGCCGCACAACTACTAAGGCCTTTCGCTACGACTCGCTTCTTCGATAGTGTCGACTCGTGGTCTTCCGTCCTCCGTCTCCTTCCGATCGGCACTTGCATGATGCGATCATTGCGTAGGTGGGAGTCGCTCTGTGCCGTCTTTTCCATTCATCTTCCACCGATTCGGCCTCTTTGCGCGTCCATGTTTCCGGCTTCTCCAGTAGAGGGGAGGGGCGCTCTAGATTCGTTTTAAATTTTTGGACAAGGGTTCGTGTGTCCTGGTCCGATCGTGATCCTCTTGTTGGTGCGCTGTTTTCAACTGCCTCATCGGTCAGCCTCCATGTGCCTCTGGTTCCGCCGTCTGCAGCAGATGAATTCGAAGTCAGTGCCCATGAGTCCCTCCCACGGCCACCGTATTTGCCAGTGGTTCACCGTTGGGTAGTGTCGAGGGTTTCTCGTGGTAGTTCGCCTGGCCATGTGTCGGATCAGAGTTTCTTCTTTGATCTAGTACACTTTCAGGCAGGGGTTTGTAATTGGGTTTCTACTCAGTCGTTTTTGCACAACCAATGTTGGTATGGGATTGTGCTGGAACATACGTTTCTGTGGCAGGTTTTTTTGTGGGCTTTGCTTTCTGGTTTCAGTAGGTTCTGGTTCGGAGATGAAGGGTTTGGGTAAGGTGGAAGGTGTGGCTTTTTAGCCATTAACAGGACTGGGCGGGGTTGTGTCTTGCCCAGAGAAATAAGGGCGCGTTTGGATCTCAGGATTAAGAAGGATATAGACAAGTTTGTCCAATTTTTCAGAATTATCCTTCATTTGGACCAACCAATGATGGGGATAAGACTTATCTCATCTAAAGTTTTAATCCATCATCTAGTGTGAAAATGTATCCCACCAATAGTAATGGATAAGAAAGTGAAGGTTGGGATGAATGGAAAAAAAAATTACAACATAGTCCTCCAATTTTCAAAAAAGTGACAAAATGGTCCTCTTACTTTAAAAAAATTACAATTTGGTACTCAAGCTTTTAAAAAATTTACATTTTAGCTCAAAATTATTTACATTTTTTTTACCCTAAACTTTATTAAAAAAAAAAAAAAAACCAAAACTTTAAAAAGTTATACTTTAATCACTGGTGAATTTGTTGATGTTCATGATTTCTGTCAAATTGTGTAAAATTGTACAT
>JBBYHH010430432.1:0-11551 GCA_038382905.1 Daphne laureola
TTTACTTCGCTAAGTGTTCGATAAAATGTCCGAAGGGACTTAATTGAGCATAATGAACATAAGATCAATTGATTAATTATCAGAGAGTTAGAGATAACTTGAAGAGGTAATTGGTGAGTGTTTAGGAGCTGTTGAGCGTAAAAGATTGATTTGGATCATGAGAGTGACTAAATATAACTTTTAGAGAGTGAGAATTGCTACGTAGATATAAGAGTCGACTTACTCGCCTAAGACACCTCTAAATACATGCTAGAAATCATAATGATCACCCCCCGTTTGTGAACAAACCCCGAGAGAACTTTAACTTATTTAATTAAAATCCAATTCACAATTCATCCTTGTTCACTATTTCACCTTGTTACCTTCAATTTCCTTCATGATCGAGATCGTTATCACCCTTTGAAAACACTTTTCCTTGGGTTCTACCTTCACTTATGAGCCACTATACTAGGATTGATTAGATTGTGCCAAGTAAAGTTTATAAATAGTAAATTTGATAAAGTGAATCATTGTGAAATTATGAGTATTGACTTGCACCATGATCACTACCTTTTCCCACTCAATTCTTGTTGAGTTTTCTTGACAGGTCTACTAAGACCAATATTACATTCTGATTGGAAGAAGGAGATGTTGGCCCCATCTTTATTCCCCACCATTTTGGAAATGAAGGCTTTTATTATCCTGGACCATTTTTTGGTATCAAGAAAAAGTCTCCAAAGGCATAACACAATCTTTACCTGGTCAAGGATCCAGGAGGAGTTGGCGTCCATATCAATTCATTTCACAAGCTTCCGCATTTGTTTTTAGTTGCATCCCGTATTTGTCAACCTGTTGAAATTTCCACCTCATCAATCATATCTACCCCTGTGTTGTTCCTTTGTTGACCAGATCTTCCCCTTGGGTTCTAGAATACCCTCCTAATGCATGTCAATTGGTATTAGAGTAATCTAACCCCACATCAATTGGTATAAGAGGCAATTCCTCAACAAGAAGAAGTACTTCTACCATTTTCTCTCTATTCCGTAACATATATCATTTTTTTATCGTTTATTTTTTTCTTGGTTGCTCTTGCTGTATTTTAATTTATTGTTCCAGTATTGTGATATCTGCATCGGGAAAAACAAATTGCATCTTATTGCATTGGAAAAAAAGGAATTTTTTTTTATACTTATCAACCTGTTGACCGTTTCAGAAAAGCCAAATCGAAGGAATTCTTGGAACAGTTTCAAACAAAAGGGAAAGAAAATGAACAACTTCAGAGCCTTTTCAAATATGTTCTTTCAAAAGTTGCGGAATATCCTTTTCCAAAACCCTAAAAAAGAACCGTTTTGAAAAAAGTAACAACACTTCCTTCAACCTATTGAGCATTGTTTGAGGCTTTGTTTTATTGTTTCTTTTGAAACTTGTTTTGAATCACTCTTCCAAAAATTTTAGCCAAAAAAAAGTTGCTAGGTTTATAAAGAGAATCTTGTGAGTTTTTGAGTGAAAATGGCTAATGAAATATTGTTGGCAGAATTCTAAAGAATGTTATAGGAACAAATGGGTTGAATAAATGAAAGGCTTGCATGATTCAAGAAAGGCCAAAAAGCACAAAAACATCGTTAGCAATGATGCTTCCAAAGTCTTCAAACCCTAGTCCAAGATACTAAATGTGTTGACGAATATCATAGAGATATGGAGGCAACCTTTCTTAAGGCGAGTGTGGTTGAGAAAGGAGAAGCCAAAATGTCTAGGTTCATCCAAGGACTTAGACCCGAGATTGTGGAGATCTTGAAATTGTTTGAGTACAATAGTTTTCATGAGTTGTTGGAGAAATCCATCAGAATTAAAAAAAAACTTGAGAGAGGAAACATTTCCACAAAGGTTCAACGATCCAACCATTTACTAAAAACTCCACCAAAAGGTACCCTTTCTAAATATTCAATTTCTACGCATTCCACTTCCAGATTTGTTTCCAACATCGCCCACCTTCTAAACCCATTAATGACATTAAATTTCTGGAAGTAATGACCATGAGAGATGAAGAGACCAAAAGTTCTCAACCTATTGAAGATGAATGTGAACAACATGTTGTAGAGGAATATGCCTTTCCAATTGAAGGTCCTTTGATGGTAATAAAAGAAATTCCACAAGTGCAACAAAAATCTCAAGATTGTCAAAGCAATCATCATTTTCATTCAAGATCACTTATTGATGAAATGCCCATTCAATACACCGTTCAACCTGTTGAATGAAATATCACTTCGGTTTCCTCAACATCACAACAAGCCCATGTTGACCAAGTCAACCTTCAAAGTGAGGTTGAGGGTAAGATGGGTAAACACAAGGGAAACATTGAAAATAAAAATAAATCCCAAGTGGATTTGCAAGAGTCAAATAGTGAGAGAATAACTAGAGAAAGAAAGATGAGGGCCTGAGAGAAAATAGTGAGAAAAAGACTCAAGTGGTCTCATAAAAATAAAAAGTGGAGTGTTTCAAGTGGAAAAATAATGAGTTGGAGAGAAAAAAAGAGCGACCTCCACTAGCTCAATGTGTTGAACAAATAACACCTTGCCTGTTACCTTGCCTAATGCTTCACTAACATCAAAAAAATTTCAAGTTTGTTCTTCTTTAAAGTTTGTGCATGATGAGGATGATGTTCTTGAATATGTGAACATTCACTTAGAAGATGAGCAAGAAGATGTAGTTGAAGTACCACTTGTGCCACATTTGAAAGTTGTATATACAAATTTTCAAAGTACAAAATGTCAAGGTGAAAAATCCAATTTGGAAGCATTATCCAGGGAGGAAGAAGAATCGCATCAAGAAGAAACATCAATTTTAAGAGATGGTATATTTTCTCTTTACTCAAATGATTTATTTGTTAAAAATAATTCTTTGAGTAATGAATTACTTGATGTTGAAAAATCTGGAACTACTCATGATATTATTCCATTGAATGATTCATGTTGTAGTTTAAGATATGTTGAGTCCTCTCTTCAACTTGTTGCATATGTTGACCCATATGCTTCATTATCATTGTCTTATTTGAATTGGAGAAATGTTATCAAGCATGCTTTATATTCACCATTGATTCTTGCTAGAGGTAAAACAAAATTTATTGTTAATTCTTGGAAAACTACTTCTAAATATGTTGAAAGTGATATTAAGATTGTACCATTTGATGGATCATTTGTAGTTGAGGATGCTGCAACGTGTTGAATATTATGGAAATAAATTAGACAATGCTAGAATTAGTGTTGAATTCAACTTTGACCATGAATTTTCCTTATGTATTATGATGGATGACACATACATCTTGTTGTGGAGTGAAATGATTGAAAGACCTATATTTGTGTTTGATCCGGGTGTAAATTTTAGAGAATTCAACCTGTTAAAAAAGCAAGAGAATAATTTCTTTCCATGTCCATTGCTTGAAATTGGTGATGTTCTACCTACTATCATGTTTTTGTCTGAGTTTCTTGAAATTGATGATGATGTACATTGTAATTATTTCAATTTAAAATCACCACAAGATGATTTGATGTTGAAATGATTACCATGATAATAGGGGGCTTCAAACTTTAAAGGTGGGAGAAAAAACAATCATCAAATTTGTGAACAAATTCATGGTGAATAAATATTTATCTCACCTCCAAAATTCACTTTCCCTATTTTTTTTTCATCTTTTTCCCTATCTTCTGTGTTTCTCACACCCACCAAGGAGAACAACAGAGCTCCGATCGGTTCATGCCCAGTGGGAGGTCGGGGATGAATACGGCCTCCGGCGACTCAAATCCTTCAGCCCATCTCCAGTGAGTCGAATCTGGCCTCTGGCGAGTCAAATCCTTTAGCACACCTCCTGTTTGAGCATCATGTTTCCTTCGCTCCCGAGCCCATCATCCTCATACCTTTGATCTCTCATTTCTGGCTTTCAATCGCCGAAATCTTGCTCCCTAGAACCGCCTCTTCCCTGTGAACCAGAATCTGCTTTCAATTGTTTCTAGGGACGTACGAGGAAGAACGATTGGCCACCGACACGTTACTTGCCCCGCTTTAATAGCCGGATGAATCGGCCAACTCAGTCCTCTGTTCCTTCTCCCGTCTTCACCGTTTCTCTTCCCAGGCGCTTCCAGATCGATCCCTATCGTTGCCAATGCTCAAGGCCACCGTTTACGCCGAGTCCAAGTTCAGATTAGCCGTGCGCCAAGCTCGCTCGAGTTTTCGTATCGTCTCAGATGAGAAAAAAAAATTCACGATGAATTTTATTTTTTCACTCTTCTCGTGAAAATGAGAGGTCCAAATTTTTTAAGGTGAAAAAGTTAACTAATTCACCATGAAAATATTGAGTGAAAAACAAAATCACCTCCAAATGCAAAGGTTTGAAACCCCCTAATTTTGACATGTCATTAAGTGACAAATTCATGAAAATTGATTTATTTGCTTACATCAATAATGCATATGAAATGTGTTTTGCACTAATAACAAATCTTTGCACCATGTTTGCAATTGTGATCATATTTATGATTTCTATTCTTAAAATTGCTAATTTGGTACCCAAGAAAGGCATACTTACTTTTTGTAGGTACAAAGGTTTCGTCTTTGAAGCACCAAATGTTGCAATCACCTTGGCTGTATATTTATTTTTTGATAAGTTTTTCCTGAAGGTTAGATTATAATTTTCTGAGATATTGTAATTACATGAAATGGACATGTTTTATGATAAATTTGATGTTCCAAGAATTAATTTGGAGTCCCAGGACTTCTAGAAAATGTGTTCTGCACACATACCATGAAGTTCCGGTACTACAGAATCCGACCACTGAATAAATTATTCGAGAAATTTATCGTCGTGCTGGGGTGGTCTGTAACATCCATGAAGAAGAAAGAAGAGCAGATTCAGCGAGTTGAGAGGGAAGAGAAAGAAAAACAACTTTCCCAAATTTATTTTCTTTATTTTCCTTTCTTTCCTTTTTCTTTTATTTATCTACTACCACACTTCCTTTATTTTTGTTTTTAGTTCACCAACCATAACAAAATGCTCCTCCTTTTATTTCCTTAATTTATCTCCTCCACATATTAATCCATAATATTTCTTGTATTTCCACCATTAGGTGACACATGGATTCCACTCATCTTATTTTAATACTCAATCTCATTACATAATATATATCTATATATCATGTCTTACCCATATTACAAAATATCTCCTTTCCTCTTCACATAATGGCGCCACACTCATTTCCCAATTAATGTCAATTTTCATTCAATTTTCCAAAATGACCATTTTACCCCCCGAACTAAAATTTGGTAAAATGGCTCGGAACTCACATCCTAACATTAAAATGTGACGTCCCGTAGAATGGGCTTCAAACAGATTCCCGAGACATGGGAATTATCAGAAAACATGTTCCGTACGCTTGAAACCGAGTGCCGGCAATAACAGAATCCCGACCATCGGGTAAATATTATCAGAAAGCCACCATCCACCGGTGGTGACTGTAACATTCTCCCCCCCTTAGGACTCTTGGCCCTCCAAGAGTACCCTCAAACGCTGAAACTCAATCGGGTATCTCTCCATCAAGTCCTTCCCAATCTCACAAGTTGCCTCCCGATCTGAATGATGTGACTACTGCACCTTAACCATCAGGATCAACTTGTTACGGAGTTTCCGAGTATCATTGGCCAACAAGGTGATCGACACCTCCCGATAAGACAAGTCCGGCTCCAACTGAAGTTCTTCCATGGGAATGGTCTGTATCGGATCAAGAATACATTTCTTGAGCATACTGACATGAAAGATGTTGTGCACAGCAGACATACTCAGAGGCAAAGATAACCGGTAGGCAACCTTGCCAATCCAATATAAGATCTCATAAGGCCTGATATATCTCGGGGCTAGCTTGCCTCACTTACCAAAACTAAAGGTCCCTCTAATCGGTGCAACCTTGAGCCAAACTCTGTGTCCGATCTCAAACTCTAAATCTCTATGCCGTTTATTCACATAAAGAGTGTTGCGGTCGTTCGCGGTCCTCAACCACGCCTGAATCCTCTTTATTTTCTCAGTGGTCTCCTCGATGACTTTGGGGCCCAGATCAACTCTATGAGATGCCTCTGACATTATATGAAAATGTAGACGTCCCACCGGACAGAAACAGAAGCATCTCATCCCACTGGATGAAAACAAAAATGTCTAGTCCCACTGGACAAAAACAGAAACATCTCATCCCACTGGACGGAAGAAGAACCATTACGTCCCTTCAGACCAAAACATATAGCATCTCGTCCCTCCGTACGGATACACATACATATACGACGGCCCTTGAAGTCCAATGCATAACTCCGAAGCATATTCTCTACAATTTGAATCACCCTCTTTGACTCTCCATCAGTCTGGGGATGATAAACTGTGCTTAGATGGAGTCGTGTGTCCAGTGTCTAGTGAAAGGCTCCCTAGAATCATGCGGTAAATCACGGATTTCTATCCGATACAAGGGAGTCGGGAACTCCATGTAACCGCACAATCTCTCAAATATACAGATGGGAAATCGTTTCCAATGGATCCGTCACTCAGATCGGCAGAAAGTGTGTACTCTTCCTCAAATGATCGACTATTACCCATGTGGCATCATGCGGTAACCTAGTCGGAGTTAGACCTGTCAGAAAGTCTATGGTAACATTACCCTATTTTCTGACAGGGATGGGTAAAGTCTGTAAAGTTCCAGCGGGCTTTTGGTGCTCTACATTTACCCGCGGATAAGTGGCACACTCAGCCACGTAAGTAGCGATATGCCTCCGCATACCGGGCCACTAGAAGTGAGAGGGCAGTTCAAGATACATTTTGTCACCACCTGGGTGAATGCTCAGTCCGCTCGAATGTGCCTCCTCGGGAATCTCATCTCATAGTGCCTGATCATCCAGCACATACCAACGCCCTTTAAAGTACATAAACCCTTGCTTGTACTCAAAGGATGGATGCGGCACTCCACTGTCTTCTCTTGATAGTTTCCTCAACCTTGAATCCTTACTCTGTGACTCTCAGACTTTGACCAACCACTCGGACTAGATGGTCAAAGTATAGATCTGTGTCTGTTCTCAATGGTGCCGATCATGCCACAGACACACCAAATCTGACTCTTCAGATCAGTTTCCTGAATCTCCACCTTTCACCAATCCTAAACGTCCTTGACCTTCTCAAGGTCAACAGAAAGGCCATTCTCACCAATAATATGCTCTAGAAAGGATATCTCATGTATCAAAAAATCACACTTAAAAAACTTGGCATATAGCCGATGTTTCCAAAGTGTCTCCAAGACGATCCTCAAGTGCTTCTGGTGTGAATCCTCATCTGAAGAATACATCAGAATGTCATCAATGAAGACCACCACAAAAGAGTCCAAATACGGACGAAACACTTTGTTCATCATATCCATGAACGCAGCTGGCGCATTCACCAAACTGAAGGGCACGATCGTGTACTCATAATGTCCATACCGAGTGTAGAGTATGGTCTTCAGAATGTCCTCTTCCTTCACTCGTAACTAAAAGTACCTTGACCGCAGGTCGATCTTCGAAAATACCCTCGCTTTTCTGAGCTGGTCAAACATATCATCGATCCTGGGTATCAGATACTTATTCTTTATCGTGACCGCATTTAACTTTTTATAATCATTGCATAATCAAAGGGTCTGATCATGCTTCCTAGAAAATAGAATCGGGGCACCCCACGGTGATGTGCTCGGTCGAATGAATCCTTTCTCTAAGAGGTCATCATGCTGCTTCTTTTACTCAACCATCTCTACTATCGGCATGCGATAGGGGGGAACAGAAATTGAAGTAGCATATGGCTATTGCAGAATCTTAAATACCACTTCCTGCTCTGGTGATATCCCCGGTAACTTATCAGGAAATACCTGCAGAAAGTATCATACAGTCAAAATTTTTCTCTAACTCTATGCGAGTGTCTGCAGAATTGAGCTTGAAATAATCCTCCTCATCAATCACTGTACGTGACAATCTCAGCGTCAGGCGGAGCAGAAAGAGGTAAAACCTCTCCAGAAATAAAAATGTGACGCTTGGCACAATCAATCTGTACAGCGTTCTTCACTAACCAATCTATGTCAAAGATCACATCATACTTTAGTGTGTTTAACACCAACAAATCAGATAAAATCTGATGCCTGTTGATAGTCAATATGCACCCCTGTGCCATCTCATTCATAAACAAATACTGGCTCCCGGTACTACGAACCAGAAACACATCAGGCAGACATCTCACAGCTAAATGCAAAGATAATGCGCACCTCTGTGCGACAATGGTTATAGATGCCACTATATCATAAAGTGGATTTACATAAACATCATTAAACAATGATGTACCTACGGGTGCTCCATGCTGGGAGTTTCACCTCTCTCAAGCTGAAACACCCGTCCTGGTGATAGCACGCTCGACCCACGGTGATGTCTCTCACAGACCTGATAGTAATCTGATGATCACGCTATACCGTTGCCCTTATCTCTCGGGCCTGATCTACCAGACCTGCCGGCACCCCTGCTCAACCTCTATGGTCCAGACTCTCTCCCAGCGCTTTGGGATCAGTGAGATGCAGCTCTTCCATCAATCTCCTCCATCTCAATGAGAAGGGCCTTCTATACCACCTCATGATATGACGTAATACGCAGTGGTACCACGTACTTGCGAATCTCTGATCGCAGGCCTTTAAAAAATCTCTTGGTCTTCTCATCATCCATGCCATCGTACTGGCGAACATACTGCACCAGTCGGTCAAACTCGTGCTCATAGTCAGTAACGGACATGTTCCCCTGACTCAAGTTATCAAACTCGACCTGGCGGTGGTCTCGCGCAGCATGCCCGACTCACCTCTCATGAAACAAGCGGGAGAACCCCTCTCATCTCATGTCGAGGTCTCTCCAGCCCCGCAAAACATACTCAGCTCTCCTGGAGCCAGCCACTCCTTTACCAGAAAATCTTAGAGGACCGAGACACTGGAAGTGCTCCATCATATTCAGTCCATCAGAACTTGTAGCATGCTTAACCCGGGGCCTTTGGGCCCTCCGGGCATTCTTAGGATCACTATCCTCTCTATCTCTGTGCTGGTGGTCATGTGATCGATCTCTGTCACCACAATATCGATCCTATACAGAATAGTCAGATCTCTCCTCCTGCCGCACTCTCCGTGCTCAAGGATGTCTTCTCTCATCATCAGAAGTTAGATCTTTCGGGTAGTGCTGTGAACTAGCATGTACTGTCGTGCGAGAATCAAATGATACTAACTCTGTAGTCCCATCAAGTGACCGATCAACCGGCTAATTCCGCTATTCTGGAGGGTTGCCCTGCTCTCCCGCGGGCACATTAATCAGGACCATCCCGATCTGTCCCAGTATTTGTAACAGTTCTGTGAGCTGCACCTGCTGCTGTGGGGGATCAGATGGGACTGGCTGTTGCCTAGGCATCCATTGCCTTCTCCTCGGGTTGGCAAGCGGAGTGGGATCTCTATCCCCAATCTATGGTTGTAGAGCTCTCACATATACATCCAACTGAACGTAACACTTATACGTCCCACCGGACATAACAGATATACGTCCCTCTAGACGTAACAGATATACGTCCCACCGGACGTAACGGTTAACTACCTAACATAAGAAAGCAGCAGTATTCCTAATGGCTCTATTGTATAGATGCAATGTATGATGTATGATGCAGATTCTCTTAATAAAAAACACAGCATCACAGACAATCGCAAACCAACCAAACAGACGACCATATCCTTAATGGTCAATCCTTATACAATTTCCCGCTTTACCGGAATCCAATCGACACTTCAATTATGTTAAACATGTTTAGACTGACCGCCTACAGTCTCACCTCTCATTACAAGGTAGTTCTCGTGATGTGGCCACCTCACTGAACTATCCTGGAATCAATCGGTGGCACAGAATTTGAACATCCAAACACACCTAACATAAGTTCAGAATACTGCTTCTGATAACCATGCTCTGATACTAAGTTTTCATCCCCTCAGTGGAAGCTGGTTCGTGGCTGAGAGGGGGATGACGTCAGACATGGGCCACATAGTGGTGGGGGATCCATAACCCAATCCCTTAACGCTTAAAACCTACACTTAGTAATAACCACACATATACATGTATCGTACATTCACAAATCATATGGTTGAGCTCCGCTCAACACCAGATACACCAGAAAGGAGAAACACTCCCAGGGTAAATTAACATACATCTCAAATTCACAAAGAAGCTGATCACATGAGGAATTATCAAAATGCTTCCAAAGCTACATGTACATATGCATACTACGCCTACAGAGCCCATAACTCAACTGAACGGATTACATACTAAGCTCGGGTGGTAGGGATCACCAGAAATACCGACAGTCAGCTCGATACACTGCTTCTACTACTAAACATAAATAGAAGAGTTAACCATTAGTCAATTCACATGTACTCCTCCAAGTACTCAGATACCATATATCAGACTCAACCGAGGTCACCCCCAAAACAGAAATAGAATCAGAACTAGGAGCTATATGTACCTCCATACAAAAATCTCAGAAAACCTAGCAGAACTAGTCCATAGGTTGCTCATCAGCAGCTCCTGAAAAAGTATAATCATAAGGGGATGAGTCCTCAAGAGAACTCAGTAAGGGCTTCGATAAGGGTAACAGTTAAAAAACACAACCTGCACAAAAGGTTAGTATGCCATATACTAACAACTTATATAACATATATATCTCATGAATAATCATATGCAAATACAAATGTTCCAATGGACAAAAGATTACATGTCCCTCCGTACGAAATCACATACATCCCTCCGGACAAAATCTTAGAATACGACAACCCCCGGAGGCTCTCAAAGCACAACACAGGGTTCACATATATACAGACGCTTGGTACCAGCGAGGGGCCATGGTTACCTTATAACTATCATAGGGCCAATCAATGATCGATGCCTCTAGCATCACAGAATCACATAATAGGTCAACCAGTGACCGATGCACTCTAGCATCACCGAATTGATCATCAAGATCACGGAATACCAGAACATAGCAATGATCAAGCTGTGATCATTAAATAAGCTTCCTTAGCTTTGTACCTGCACACCGTTAATCTCACCATGTAACTAGCCCCGGGGGTCACAGGGCCCCACCCTCGACCCGAGTACTAACCTCAACTAACCCGATATGCATAAAGGCATCCCAAAATGCATATAAATAAAGTTTAACCCTTACCTGATAAAGCTCAATTCTGAGCGACAACTCAATGCTGTCACCAGCACCCCCATTCATCGTGGCGGAAGCATCGTGTTGGGCAGTGGTGGTGATCGGAGAACCTTTGACCATCTTCAGTGGGCCCCAGAGAGAGTGAGATGAGCTAGTCGAATATGAAGGTGAGAGGATGAGTGAAACTTGCTTAGTTTAGTTTATGAAATGGGTAGGAAATGAGCATAACCAAGTGTATAAGTTTCCTACTCATCATTGTATTTTTATCCCTTACACCATCCCATAATCATTTCATGCCACCTACCATAAGTC
>JBBYHH010430543.1:0-11551 GCA_038382905.1 Daphne laureola
ACATAAACTTCACCTGCAGGGCTCATCAGGAGAGCTTGCTAATTAAGAAACAATGGCACGAAACGAGTGGATAAATGGCTATTTAGAGGCGATTCTTGACGCCGGAAGCAGCGGCCGGAAGCAGGCGACCGGGAAGGTCCGGTTTGAAGATGATGAGAGCGCCGGTGCAGGCGCTGGTGGTAATAAGCTGTTCAGCCCCATTACGTACTTCGTTGAAGAAGTCATCAACCGTTTTGATGACTCCGACCTTCACAAGACATGGCTCAAGGTACGTACCTGATTTTTTTTTATTACTTCTAGTAGTTACAGTAATTTCCATCACTTTTCTTCTTAAATTCTTAATTAATTTATTTGTCTTTAAGAAAGAGTTACTGGCAACTCCTTAACTAAGTTTCGGCTAAAATTAGTGCTCTCCAGGGTCACAGATTGTTGTTCTATTTTCCTAGGTGAGAGGTACATCTTATTGAAGGTTTTTTATTTATTATTATTTAATTGAAGAATAAAAGGTTGGGATTTCCTAGACTTCAAATCAGTTTAGTAGAAGACATGCAAGAATAATCAATTAGGGGAATATAATGAACAATATTTCCCCTTCTTTCGCAAGAAATGGGAAAAAGAGGAACACGGGTGCCATTGGGTTGGGAAAAAAAAAGGATTATTTTTAATGAAGATGAAAGCTACATATTCCAAGTTTTCTGTGGCAGTGCTTCAGCTGAATTGATAGGCTGTCCCCTACCAATTAATGGTTCTTCTATAACGAGAAGGACCTACATGATCATTCTTCCTAAAAAAATACTCCATTACTCTATGTTTTTACCCTTTTCCCCCTTTAATCGAGAGATGAAATTAAATCAACAAAAATAGACTACCATATTCTCTGTATATTTAACTTACATGGGTTGACTTGTCTACCATTAATCTTCACTAGGTCATACTCTCACGAGTCCATGGACCAACGGGAAACACAGATGGGCGGGGGGACGATTTTAACCATTTGAATATATCGGTCCAAAAATTGAAAAATACTCATCAATATGCTCCACAAATTCGACGGTTTAGATAAGCCGGTCTTGCTCACGTATGTTAAAAAAATGACATCTTTGCATGATGGCACATGCAAATCAAATTTGACGTTATCTTACTGTGAAACTATAATAAGGAAAACAGGAGTAGAATAACTTGGTAGAAAACTAATCTTACAAAGGTAATTTTCTTTAGGTTAGAGGCGAAACTCTACTCGAATCATGTAGAGCTAGCTACACTGTTCTAACACAAGCAGTTGAACGAAAAAGAAGAAAGAAAGAAAGAAAAGTTGGAATTATATTTATTCATGACCCACTTAATTTATAAGTACAATGATCGATTTTGATACAATTTTGTAGAGTAGTTCTACTTTTGTGAAGATATTAGTAAGGAGACTTAATTTGTTTACATGTGGTTTGGATGGTGCAGGTAATAGCGACAAGGAATACTCGTGAGCGCAGTAATAGGCTGGAGAATATGTGCTGGCGAATTTGGCATCTTGCCCGTAAAAAGAAACAGGTTAGTCCAGTTAGTTAGTTAACCGGTATCATCTTTTTATGTTCTCACTCAGTCACTTAATCAATCACAGCATTCTATTCTTGTTGCAAAAGTCTATAACACCACCTGAGATTCACATTTCTACTTTTGTTTGAATTTGGGGGACAGATAGCTTGGGCCGACGCGCAGGGTCTGGCAAAGCGCCGCTTTGAACGAGAGCAAGGACGGCACGATGCAGACAATGACTTGTCGGAACTGTCTGAAGGCGAAAAGGAGAAGAGTGATCCAAACTCCACCATTGAACCTCCCAAACGTTTTCCTCGTATCAACTCTGAAATGGAAATATGGTCTGACAACAAGCCTAGGCGTCTCTACATTGTCCTAATCAGGTAACGAGCATATATGTTCATATCACCAGCTGGGTAGCCATTGCTGCTCGGGTTATATCATTCCTTCCTTTAGCTTGCTCTTTTGTGCTCATATGTAGCATGCACGGACTGGTGCGTGGTGAGAATATGGAACTTGGAAGGGATTCTGACACCGGAGGTCAGGTAAATAATACTAGTAGTACACACACTCCTAAGGAGCACCGAAAGCACAATTTCATGCATATATGCCAATGTTAATTATTGTACCGTTTAGGTGAAATACGTTGTTGAACTAGCTCGAGCATTGGCTAACACCAAGGGCGTCTACCGTGTGGACTTGCTAACCAGACAAATTGCTTCGTCAGATGTGGACTGGAGCTATGGCGAGCCAGTAGAGATGTTATCGTGCCCAAATGATGACAGTGACGGCTGTGGAGCCTATCTCATACGCATTCCTTGCGGGCCTCGTGACAAGTATATACTTACTATCAAATCTTATGACTTACCTGTTCAGTTTCGTATTCTAACTTCTAAGGCATTAACCCTGCAGATACATACCCAAGGAATCACTTTGGCCGCACATTCCAGAATTTGTTGATGAAGCAGTTAACCACATAGTAAACATGGCGAGGGCTCTTGGGGAGCAAATCAATGGGGGGAAGCCATTATGGCCTTATGTGATACATGGTCATTATGCAGACGCTAGCGAGGTGGCTGCCCACTTATCCGGGGCACTAAATGTGCCAATGGTTCTAACAGGCCACTCTCTGGGCCGCGACAAGCTAGAGCAATTGCTCAAGCAAGGACGACTGTCCAAAGAAGACATCAACACAACGTACAAAATAATGAGGAGGATCGAAGGTGAAGAGCTGGGTTTAGATGCAGCAGAAATGGTGGTCACTAGCACAAGACAAGAGATTGAAGAACAATGGGGCTTGTATGATGGCTTTGATCCCAAGTTGGAGAGGAAGCTTCGGGTTAGGAGACACCGTGGTGTAAACTGCCATGGACGATACATGCCAAGGATGGTGGTACATACAAATCTCTCTAACTGCTCTGTTTTCCCCATAGAAAAAAAAGGCTTCAATGCTCACATGGGTCTTCTAGTGTATTTGTTAGAGAAAGCATGAATCAGTCTAATAAAATCAATTCAAATGTTAGATGCCTTCTTGGGCAGGTCATACCGCCAGGCATGGACTTTAGCTATGTTACAGCTCAAGATACAGAAGAGGATGACGGGGACCTCAAGTCATTGCTTGGCTCAGACAGAGTCCACAGAAATAAGCAACTACCTACAATATGGACTGAGGTTAAGAGTCGCTTCTAAAATATGAGTATTTTATTTAACTGGAGTGTGAAGATCAATATTTTACAGCATGAATACGCTGAATATAACCATTATTAGCTGCGTGGATCTAAAATTGCAGATCATGCGATTTTTCACTAATCCTCATAAGCCTACTATACTTGCCTTGTCCCGTCCCGACCCCAAGAAGAATGTACTGACATTGGTCAAGGCCTTTGGAGAGTGTCATCGTCTCCGGGAACTAGCAAACTTGGTATTATTTCAAACTTGCTGACTTCTTGCACCCTACACTTGCTGACTTCTTATAGAAGCATATAATTGCAAACTAAATACTACTCGTATTAATGAACTGAAAGACAATGTTTGGTTGTCATAGACGCTAATACTAGGGAAAAGAGATGATATTGAAGATATGTCAGGCAGCAGCGCAGTTGTGCTCACAAATGTACTCAAGCTCATTGATAAATATGATTTGTATGGTCAAGTGGCCTATCCCAAGCACCACAAGCAGTCGGACGTCCCTGAAATTTATCGCTTGGCTGCCAAGACAAAGGTACTTAGCCTAGTCGTATCTAAAATAAGCTTGTTAGTAATCCTAGTAAATGTGGCTGGATCATAAATCATTATGTAGCATATCCACTAGCCCGAGAAATGCTCCCTGCTGTTTTCTAATCTATTTAGCCAGTAACTAACAGCAAAGTTATCCTGATGCATTTATGTCCTGAAGGGAGTTTTCATCAATCCAGCCCTAGTGGAGCCGTTTGGCCTCACACTCATAGAGGCAGCTGCTTACAGTCTACCTGTTGTAGCCACAAAAAATGGTGGACCGGTGGACATTTTAAAGGTAATGTGCCAAAAGTTTCTGCATCTCCTTTGTGCTAGCTAAATCACTTTTTTCTAGTTTGGTTTTGCTGGTTTTTCAAATCGAGGCTAATTTAAAAATTGGCCCTACAAACAATACAAAGTTCTGGAACCTCATGCTTAGAGCAAGGGCTCTTCACCCTCTACTAATGGAGAAGAAAGGTTTAATCAGCTAAAAATCTCTAGGAAGTTAGAATGTTGAAGCCACGCACCTGCTTAATCTGTTTTCTCAGGCCTGTTTGTTCTACTTACCTAATAGAAGTGTCTCCATTCCACAGACCTTGAACAATGGACTACTAGTAGACCCACATGACCAGAAAGCCATAGCAGATGCACTCCTAAAACTTGTTGCGGACAAGAATCTCTGGGCAGAATGCCGGAAAAATGGGCTCAAGAACATACATCACTTTTCATGGACAGAGCACTGCCGCAATTACCTCTCACATGTTGAACACTGCAGGAATCGCCATCCCACCAGCCATCTTGAGATCACAACAATTCCTGAAGAGCCAATGAGTGACTCCTTAAGAGATGTGGAAGATATTTCTTTGAGATTTTCTTTAGATGGGGACTCCAAATACAATGGGGAACTTGATGCTGCAGCTAGACAGATGAAACTTATTGAATCTATTTCAAAGATGGCATCTTCAAACAAACATGCACCTCTCAACTACACTCCTGGTAGAAGGCAGATGTTAATTGTGATAGGTATTGACTGTTATAGTGGTACTGGAGACTCTACAGACACTTTCGGAGAAGCAATAATAAATGTGATGAAAGCAGCAGGTCAAAGTTTGGGATTGGAAAAAATAGGTTTTGTGATGGTAACAGGGTCAACTTTAAGGGAGACTGCTGAAGCACTCAACAAATGCCCAGTAAATATAGAAGATTTTGATGCATTAGTATGTAACAGCGGAACTGAAATCTATTACCCGTGGAGAGATATGAATTCTGATGAAAACTATGAGGCTCATGTTGAATACAGGTGGCCAGGAGAAAATTTAAGGTCGGTGATGCGGAGGCTTGCTCAGGCAGGAAATGGTGCTGATGATGACATAACAGAATATGCAGACGCGTGTAGTTCCAGATGCTACTCTTACAGTGTGAAACCAGATCCCAAGGTAAGTGAACAAGGAAAAAATAATGCATGTTAGAGTAAATATCTACAGCACATTAAGAAACTCTGCTTAATGCTAAATCCTGATGGCAGATCCGAAAAGTGGATGACATTCGTCAAAGGCTTCGTATGAGAGGTTTGAGGTGCAATGTTGTCTATACTCGTGCAGGATCAAGGTTGAATGTGGTACCGTTGTTTGCATCAAGAATACAAGCGCTAAGGTCCAACTCCTTTCATAAAACCACTAAATAGAGAAAGAGCATCTGTGGCCAAATTAAACTAATGCATCACCTAAATGCTCTGTTCCCTGCAGGTATCTTTCAATAAGGTGGGGAATTAACCTCTCCAATATGGTGGTGTTTGTTGGAGCACTGGGTGATACAGATTATGATGAATTGTTCGGTGGCCTTCACAGAACCCTAATCCTTAAAGGTTTGGTCGAGCATGGCTGTGAGAAGCTCCTTAGGGGTGAAGATAATTTCAGAAGAGAAGATGTAACACAAAGTGAGAGCTCTAACATCACTTTTCTGGAGAATTCTGAAGCTCGGAATATCTCAGCAGCTCTGGAGACGCTTGGAGCAAAGTAACATTTATAAAATTATCATAGTTCAACTACAACCCTTATACATAAACATACCTGCAGGCATGTAGCCACATTTTCTTCCAACTTATTTTTATTGTCAAAGATTATACAAAATCTGTAACTAGTAAAGTCACTGATAGACAAATTCACATGTCCAATCAGCAATATTTATAAGCCTAAGTCAATATAAACTTGTAAAGAGTTTTCACATAAAGCACATTTTGCATTTCTAAACTATAGAGTAGCTGAATTTATCTAACTCTGCGATGGAAACATAAAAAATTATTGACCAGCAGAAAAATTTCTATTTATGTCTTTAGTTCCACTTCGAAGTTTTCTTGCACTCTATCAGTGTCAGTACTGTAATTCCTTTTCCCTTTCTCTGAATTGTTTTCTATTAGTGAGAATCTATTTTTGGCTTACAAAATATGCACTGACCAAGATTCAAAGATTGTGGCACCTTGATTTGACTGGGTTAGCCTCCCATGACTACTTTGATATGGAAAATGTCCAGGAAGTGACGCTAAATCCACACAGAATGAGTTAACAACTACTTCATCGCTTATGATTTACCCTGCTAGTTATTTATTTCTTTTTCTTCTTCCCTTAAAGATAGGAAAAACTGAAATGTAAGGTTACCAGGATGGAGTAATCGGTTTCTTCAGACCTTCAAGATATCCAAGGTTCTAGAGGTCTGTTGTATTTTACCGACAGACGGTCACAGCATATTCCTCTCCACAAGAGCATTTAATATCATGAGATATTCCCTGCAAGAAACACCTATTCAGGGTTAAACAGTTTTTAAACTACATCAATTTCTTGCAACTTCAAAACTCAGAAGATTCTGTTCTTCCAGAACTACAATCAAGAAGATCACTATCAACAAAATAAGAAAAGAAATATAGGCCAGTGCCTTAATTTGTTCATTTTGGTCCTGCAGAGACCGAAGGTACTGAGTTTCTCCCTCTTTATCAGACAGAAGCGCTTTGTGCTCCTCTTCAAGGATCAGTATGTCCATTGCTAAAAGCTTCGGCTGACAGTAGAGCACAACAAAATATGTAAACATAGAGAAGATTACTGGATACAACTTCAAGTGAACTTAATAGTTTCACTTAGTACATTAAAGCCTGACTCTAGCAGGCTAATAGTCTTCCCTACTGTGATTTCTTGAACTTAGACAGTGGGTAGCATTCTGTTCTAGGACACGGATTATTAAATCGAGGAACAAGGAACCTTGAAGGTATTTTCTCTGCACTTCACTTCTTGAATAGACTGCTTCATCTGATGCAAGCAAGCAAAACTGTATTAGTAAAGCTACAAATTTTATTTTCTAAGCAACTGCCACTTGGATTTTCTTTTATTTTGGCCTGTTTCTTGTTTTAAAGACATTTATTTAAAAGTAATGTTTTTTTACATGAAGAAGATACCTAAAACTTTAGTAAACGTGCCAGGAATGTGTAAGATGATGAGACAAGCGAGGAATTTGGTCGAAGTTCAGAAACAGTTCAAAAATATGTAGTACTTTTTAACAAATTATACTGGCATAGTTTTGCAGGCTGTAAAAGTGTTTATAGACCTCTCGCCTGTAAAAGGAAATTAGTACCAGATGGTGATACAGTATTAGGCAAGCCATTTCAACCAGAATTTGAGCAGAAAATAGATATTTTAATAATGTAAGCAATAGAGGAAATCAGGCAGCCGATGCGATGCAACAAAACAAGTTTGCTCTCTGATTCTGTCATTTTAAGGTATGTTTTTTCTTTTGTGATCATCAACTGAAATATACAAATAATGCTGCATTTTCTGAAGCAAGAAATTAAAGATTACTTTCATATTCTGCAAGGCAAGTTCAGCCTTAATTTGAATAGTCTCCTCAAGCTTGGTCTTGGCTAAATCCAGCTTCGACATTAAATCCTTAGTTGTTTCATTTATCTGTTAATTCCAAAGGCTAGTGTTAAATTTCAAACAATTTTTCATAAGAACTCAATAACTACAGAGAACTTACCAGGTTTTCCTTTGCTAAAGAATTACCAATAGCAAAGTTCTCTGCAAGAAAAGCTTATTGTAAGATGAAACAACAGACATCTTTTTTTTTTTTTTTTTTTTGAACAGCAACAGACATCATACTGATTTAACACTCAACGAAGCTGTTTGTCTAACAACTAATGGTGTAATAAAATGTTAGGCGCTGTATTCAAATAACTGACATGTTTTTATATCCTATCGTGTTCTATCCATTACAGCTCAGAAACTGGCAGGACACATGATTCCGTGGTTTCAATTCTCTCAAACTCAGTCATTCACCATAGTTTCCAACAAAATGTCCAGAATCCATGATACATATGGGTAACATTATGCTTTGATCCTGCATAGAAGTTTCCTCAAAGTCTACTAACTGGCAGCATGGCAAAGCCTCAAGCACATAAAACTGGTGAAGCTATGGGACAAGCCTAAATCAATGCAATTGAGAGCACCTGTTTTGATTCTGCTCTTGTTCGTTGTTGATTATTGGAAGTTCTTAATCAAGTACTAGAATCAATTGTACAGATTACACATAATGAACCTAGGCAACTTTAACTGTAGAGCACCAATATAAGTTACTTCTAAAAGGTTGGCGACATAGAAACCATGATCCTATCCCCCCACCCCCCAAAAAGAATAAATCTGAACTCTAGCTATCAACCAGTTAAGGGAAAGGACAATCTTAAGTCAGCTGCTAAAGCAACACATGCACCTGAAAATAACATACATCACATCAGGCTAACGTTGGTATGTCACCACCATGTACCTTTTTAAGGAGTGAAAAGCTGATCGATTCAGTCATATCAAACCAATGCCAGCAAAACAAACTAGTGCTAGTTCAAAAATTAAGGAAGTTATCAACTCAGTAAAAAATGAGACTGCAACAGTCAAACGCAAAACTAAGCTTGACAGTAGAATTTATGTTACAGTACAAATGTTAAACAGCGTTTTGTCAGACAAGCTATTGTCTGAGGAATAGAAATGGTACCTTCAGTTCCAATCATTTGTGCATCCATATCTGATTTATGCTTGGCCTGTGAAATTAGTTTATATCAGCAATTAGCGATCATGATTACATCTAAGAAGTGCAGCTTCAGGATTGTTATATCAGCAAAGGAAAATGTTGGTTCCAAATAAAATTCCACTCAGGATTCTACAGAGACCTATAAGTTATTGAAGAGAAAAAAAAAACAATTAAATTGGATGGTTATACTAAGTTACTAACTACCAAGATCATCTAGCAGAATACAGAGTTGCGGTACTGAAACTTGGTTTTCAGGTTACATAAGAACTTTTTGGGACAAAACAGAGGTGCTTTAAGAGAATGATCAATCCTAGGAAATAGGAGGAAAAGAAGAACGATGTTGTTCACGTAGTAAATGAAGTGAAACCGTCTAGGAGAAAAGGGAGGGAAGCAAAATGACTTGACTTATGGAAGCGACCATGAAATGTTAATGATTGATTTAAACTGCTATGACAAGGGGCTTCTGCGGTTTTCCTCATTACATGAGCCATGGTATATGACAACTTGGTCATTCCATTAGTTGTCAATTCTCTCATTAGGTAGCATGGGACCCTGACTTCTTTAAGGCTGTTGAACCCACCTAAACATGTTCAACTTCCTCTTGGTTGCCACAAAAGACTGCTTTTCTTTAAGTAATTAAGGAGTATAACTTCTAGTGGCATAAGGTTACAGAAGAATTAGAAGAACAGTACTGATCCATGGTCCTCCATTTTTCTGCCAGCATTTCGAGAATCTAACCAATCCTGCACAAACAAAAAAACACCAACATGCTGCAAATGTTGAAGATAGAACCAATTCACCTTAGAAGTGTCTAATTTCTACCTTTTGCTGCTGCAACTTGGAGCCAATATCTGCCCCAACCTTCTCATAGAAAACTCTGCTCATCATAAACAATCGATTACACATCACATCATAAACCCAACATATCTGAAACCTGACAGTAAATTACCTCCTTTCTACAATCTTTGCAGATAAGCATAACTTTTCCTGTTGGATTAGCTCCAATGTCTGAATGCATACCCAATTATAACGAGAAAAAAAATCAATAATCCAGAACATCACAAGGCTTAAGAAGCTGACGAATCACATTAAGCATATTTCCTCAATATTACACATAATCATGATGTGCATGTTGAACTTACACTATCAATCTTGAAATAGGACATGACTGACTATAGCACCTATTTCAACTCATCACCGTATCATGAAATTTTCATACAAGTGGAAAAATCTATGATGATGGTGGTTTTGGAATTTCATCTTATTTTTCTTTTGTAATAGGGTTATGACAGGAAAGACATTGCACTTAGACATTTCCATTGCACTTTTTGCATAGTTTACAGTATCAAATTTTTAGACAATTAATAAACACTATAAACTTCAAGCCAGTGACCCCAAAATAGGTGTGATTAAGTTGCGGAAGTGATGAAGTCATTCATTTTTTCATAAAAAATCAAACAACACCTTAATCCCAACGTTGGTAGCATGAAGTTTATAGTGGCAATTAATTGTCAAAAATTAGTTGAAAGTATAAATTAATGCAAAAGCATAGTGGCAAAGTCTTACGCCAGACGCCCTTCCTATCGCAACATTCTTACAAAGGAATAATGAGATGAAGTCGTTCATTTTTTTTTTAAAAAAAGGAAAATTATCCACTACACATCCACCTTTCAGATTAACCATTTCTCTCTTATATGGAGTATATAATTAGAGAAAGGAAAAGGTAACAAAACTCTCATTGATCTTCTACTCCTACCAATATAACCAGAGCGCCACAAGCCCACAATACGTAGTTTCTCAGTATTTCTATATCTTTGCGCACTATCAACCTACATGGATTTCCTGGAGGAGACATCCATATGGATGTACATGAGGGTCAAGCATTCAGTATGTACTAAATGGTTGTTAGGCTCCAGGTCAGAGAAGACTTTTGAGCGATGTGATCCTCTATGCCCCGTCCTAATACAGTTAACTCTTACAAACAAAAAAAACAAAAACAAAAACAAAACAAAAAAAAGAAAGGAAAGGAGAAAATCAATTGTTACCATACTGAAGTCCCACCTCAAATTTCTCATTTACTTGCATTGACTTAAGCACAATCTTGAAAATCTTAAAGTTGTTAATATTCACAAGATTATTTACACAGAAGCCAATAATCATGAAGAAGCCAACAAATTTTAATGGAATATGTAGCCAATTAAGTGAAAAAATGTGGACTGCCCCTACATGGAGAAAAATAATGAACCTTTGTCAAAAATCTACTCTCTCCGTCCCAAAATTATTGAAACGTTTCTTTACTGTTTTCACAGTATTTAATCTACGATTTATTTTTATAAAGTAATAGACATGTGAAGTTAAATGATTCATATGTTTCTCATAATTTGCAATCGAGTAAAGTCCATTTTTAGTCCCTTAACTATAGTGCGTGTCCTATTTTGGTCCCGTTTTAAGAATTCGTTCTGTTTTAGTCTCAAAGCCATGTTTTTTGTCTTATTTCAGTCCTTCTGTTAATAAAAACGTTAATTTGAGTGCTAATTAATATAATTGACAATAATGCCCATATTTGAAATTACAATATGTTTCAGGAACTTATAGTAAATATAAATATAAGTCCAAACATTTTATTTCTCTCAATTTTACTCTCTCCCCTCTCCCAAATCGAATCGATTTGTAGAACAGAAGCTAACCCTGGAACATAAGCATCTTTCCTTTACCGGTCCTCTTGTTCATCAAGCTCCGGCGGTCTCAC
>JBBYHH010430654.1:0-11550 GCA_038382905.1 Daphne laureola
CATGGACAGCGAGTTGAATGTAATCAAGACCAGACGGTAAAGGTAAAAAGACGTGGAGATCCCAACAGCGGAACCGCCACCAACAACACTATCCATAAAGCCAGGGTTAAAAAAAAAAACAGAAACGTATAAACAAAAAATATTTTAGATCTAGAAACATAGGAAAATATTACTAATATTGTAAAAGGAAAATATTAAAGTTACTTAGAAAAAGGCAAGAATAAAATGAATTAAAAACGATAAAAAACAAAAGAGATGAAAAAAAAAGATGAAAAATCTTCTGTCGCCGTTGTCTATGATGGCCGGAAAATAAGTCTTCTCAGCGAGATTCGACGGATAATGATCCGTGCAGCAGTTCATCAAAGAAGGAGGTTAGAACCATGAAGAACATGGAATATTTTCAAAATGATCTGGGGAAAAAAAAAACAGGAAAAAAACAGAAATGTCTAAACTGAAAATATTTTAGATCTAGAAACATCGGAAAATATTACTGATATTATAAAAGGAAAATATTAAAGTTACTTAAAAAAATGCAAGAATAAAATCAATACAAAATGGTAAAAAAAAAAGATGATAAAAAAGAAATGTCTAAATGCTGCCGTCATCTAGGGTGGCCGGAAAACATGTTTTCTCAGGGTAGACTTGCCGGAAAATTATCTGCACGGCAGTTAATCGAAGAACAAAGTTAGATACATGAAGAACATGGTAGATCTTCAACATGATATCTGGAAACTAAAAGAAAAAGAGAGAGAGAGATAGATACAGAGAATGAGAGGGAGAAAAATAAAAGTGTGTTTCGGCTGCTCGAAAATATGAGTCCTGAATAGTTAGGACTCTTTGATATATTTATAGAATTAGGTTTAGGTTAATGGGCCACCAGTTGGGTTGGGCTGAGTTTGGTTGGGTTGGGTAGAATTTAGGTTGTATTTCTTTTTTTAAAATCTGTTCAAAACTTAATTTTTATGGATTGGGTTGGTCTTGGGTTTTAAAATTCACTTTGTATGAATTAACCATTTAAATAAAATGGTTACTTTAAAAAAAAAAAATTAAGGAATTCTAAAATTAATACACTAAATTGTTTAATTTAAATTTATATTATGGGGAAAAATTATTTCATTGTTAAGTTTTTTTTTTTATAATTTAGGCTATATTTTTCATCACTTTAAAATAAAATATTAGATATTTTATCTCGATCCACAATTAACTGTAATTTTCATCTTTAATAATAAAATGAACACTACCGTGTTTTTTAAGAATTAACACGAGAAGTTACTCATATGCTACAAGTTATATTTTTTAGCTTACAATGTTGATAAACTCTATTGATGTTGACTTGTAAAACTTTATCTATCAATCAAATATATATTTTATCATAATTATTTATAATTTTCAATAATGTTATTATCTTCATAGTTATTTATTATTTTTATGTATTGTTTTATATTGTTTTTTATTATGACAATTTATAATGTTCATAAATTTAAGTTATGTTGCCATAAATTTTTGAAACTTGTATCATACTTTATAAGTATGAATAATTTTGGCTATTGATAGCTATGGAGTAATTTTTATGCAAAATATAATTTTTTTGTTATTACGGGACACTATTCATTTAGAAGTTTAAACTTACGTTTGTATGATTTATTTATTTTACTTTTTTATGACTGTAGAATGATGACAAAAATAAATTTTAAGGATTTATTGTAAACCATCATTGATAAAAAATAACTACGCGACGATATGTATTTAACAAGGAAAGATGGGAATGACTATTATTCCAGATTATATATAGTGTATTTCAATCCAAGTATCTGTAGCTCAATTTTTAGAGGGGAAGTTGGAGAAAATAGTCATTGGGATGCCGAAAATGTTGTTGCCTAAAAGGTTATAGATTTGTTCAGAATATTATATCGCTGCCAGTTTATAGATGTTAATTCTCATAAATTGCAGTTGGCAAAGTTAGAGAACCAGACAACACAATATTATATCTCGATACAATGTCAGCAGCTAGCTACTGCTAATAGGACAATCACGCAATTAAAGAAGAAACTTAAAGCAACTCTTAGAGCTAAGATGTGTTGTTAATATAATGTTAATGAAAAATAATGTTTCGAATTTTTTTTTAAGTTATGTTAAATACATTCGAACTATTTGAATGGTTTTGTTTGTTAATTATTTTTTAACTTGCAATAGCTCAATAAAAAAATATTATTAATTTAGTTTTGTTTATGTGTTGTAACTGTATGTTCCATTTTGTCAATTTATGTACTTTGTTAAATACTTAGTCATGTGCTATTTATGTCATTTATGGTTCATAACTATATCATTATATCATTAGGCAATGAATTCAAGAGATAGGAGAGCTGTTTGCGCTCAAGTACGACGATCGCGAACCAATCCTAGGAGGAATAATGAGAATAATGCTACTAGAGTATATTCACCAAGGGGTAATGCAACATGGATGAGATGTAATAACATAACGAATATAGGGCATAGTCCCTCAAATACAATGACTCCTAATCTATATGAGTCACAACATTCTTCGAGTGGGTTAAACATTAACTCAAGCAGACCAACCCCTCTTGGAAATCGTACGCCTTTTTCTGACTTGACAAATCAAACTTCATACATCAATCCATCTCAGCTTCCTGTCGAAATAAGTTCTACAGGAATGTTATCTTGTATCACCCGAACGGACACACAATCATTGAGTGTTCATAGTACAAGTGAAGTTGGTGAGAGTTCTGGATCTAACCATCCAAATTCTAAAAGACGTAGACGTGTCATACCTGAAGATAGATCTGCCCCATTCCAGTCACTCAATTTATTTGAGGATATAATCGAAGGTAGTTATCATAACAAATACCATAGCCTTTATATAGGTTATAATGGGATACTGACTTTTCTATTGAACTATTAGAGTCAACATCATCTGGATCATCAGATGAGGAGGACATGATAGATGAAGTAAATCTTGGTGTTGGGCACATAAGTAAGCAATTATATATAAAACATGTAGTATATAAAATAAGTTTTAGTAATGATATTGTGTCACAACTAATGGAAAGTATGCGTCTTTGTAGGAAAATTTAATGAGAAACAAAACTTTG
This sequence comes from Daphne laureola, assembly GCA_038382905.1. Classification (NCBI taxonomy): domain Eukaryota; kingdom Viridiplantae; phylum Streptophyta; class Magnoliopsida; order Malvales; family Thymelaeaceae; genus Daphne; species Daphne laureola. The sequence continues at coordinate 3,111 of JBBYHH010430654.1, forward strand.
GGGCACCGGATTGTGTTTGTCCGAATGAGCATTGTTAGGCTGTAGTTTGGAATCTGGAGCGCAGTGTTCGTTCTCGTACAAGGGGGAATCCTAAGTTTTCCATTTATTTCCAAAATGGCAAAGTACAACTACCATATGAGCGTTCACCTCCAGATTTTTTGAAAGGGTTACTGAAGTATGATCAAGATGAGTTATCGTCATACTTTTGACATCATATCCGAGAATTTAATGCTCAATTCTCCTTTACATCCACTGGTGGTCGGATTGACCACCGTATAAATGATGATAATGGACCATATGTTTTTCGGATGAAGGGTGAGAATTACCACAGGATGGGTTCATTGGTACCATCACCAGATGAGCGACCGCGGTTTGCACAGTTATATGTGTATGATACCCAACACGAGACAGAGAATCGACTGAGAAGTTTTGGAAATTCTCAAGCCAGTGATATGGATAGACAAATTGTTCGTGGGTTGACACACATGTTTGATCATTATAATGAACTTGTGCAGTAGTTTAGAAGGGCTTGTGACATGCATGAGTTAAATCCTAATGTTCCTGTAAAACTAAGGTTACTCTCATCTCGATCTGGTAATGGTAGAAGGTATAATTTAGCTACATCTACTGATATAGAAGCTCTTACTATTGGAATTGATGAAGAAGGAGGCGAGTATCATGACATTGTGGTGTTTACACGAGAACATATTCCATAGAGGATAAATGTCCATCACCCATCAATCATGGCCCTTCATTTTCCAATTTTGTTTCCAAATGGTTGTGACGGATTTTGGGATGGAATTAAACATGTTGATGGTTCGGGTAATGCAACTCGTAACAAAGTGACAGTTCAAGAGTATTATCCATTCCAGTTGCATCATCGAGTAACAGTGTATTCTATTATTCAAAGAGGTGGTTGACTGTTTCAACAATATTTAGTTTATGCATACAATTCTATTCTCGAGGATCGGTTCAGTTATGTCAGAAAAAATCAAGCTCGATTTAGGTGTGAAGTATTGTGTAGTCTTTAAGATGCTATTTCGAGAGGTGACATAGATGCATCATGCACCGGGAGACCTTGTATGTTACCATCATCATTCACTGGTGGTCCTCGATATATGATGCAGAATTACCAGGATGCTATGGCTATATGCAGGTGGCTTGACCATCCTGATTTGTTTATCATTATGACATGCAATCCAAAGTGGAGTGAAATACTAGAGTTCACGAAACTCATTCCTGGTCAAGGTTCGCAGGATAGGCTGGATATCGGTGTTCGTGTGTTTGAGATAAAATTATATTCATTATTACATGACATCACTAAAGGTGCATATTTTGGTAAATGCATTGTTCTCATTGTGACTATTGAATTTCAGAAACGTGGATTGCCTCATGCTCATATTGCTCTTTTTCTACACCCAAATGATAAGCTAAATGATCCACACAAGATCGACAATGTCATTTCTGCTGAGCTCCCAAACAGAAATATGAATCCTATCGCATTTGATGCAGTTGCTAAACATATGATGCATGAACATGTGGGAATGGAAATCTGAAATGTCCATGTATGGTTGATAAGAAGTGTTCAAAGCGGTATCCACATAGTTTACAAACACATACTTCTGTTGGAGATGATGGGTATCCTATATACAGACATCGACCGAGTAAACATACTATAACAAAGAATGAAGTAGAACTTGATAACGGTTGGGTTGTCCCGCACAACATGGATCTTGTAGTAAAGTATGATTGTCACGTTTGTGTTGAGAAAACCAACAGAGATATGTGTGTTAAGTACTTATGCAAGTATATGCATAACGGGGAGGACATATATACTGTTGTCATTGAGGGCGGCCATGCAGACGGCCAAACTAGCAATGGGCAACATAGACGCAATGTTGATGAGATCAAACAGTACATGGATTGTCAGTTTATATCAGCTTCAGAGGCATATTGGAGGATTTTTGTATTTTTCATACATAGACATGATCTACCAGTTGAACGATTAAACTTTCATCTTCCGAATGAGCAGAATGTCATGTATGTCAAGAGTTCAGATTTAAGTAGTGTGGTTGAGAGACAGGATGAAAGTCGGTCTCAATTTTTGGCATGGATGAATTGTAACAAGGTTCATGTGAAAGCTAGAGAATTAACTTATGTAGAGTTCCCTACACATTTTGTGTGGAATAAGAAGAATAAAAAGTGGATGGTAAGGAAGAAAGGTTTTAGTGTGGGGCGGTTATACTTTGTACATCCCACTGCTGGTGAGAGATTCTACCTTTGAATGTTGTTGAATATTGTACGAGGGCCAACTTCATATGATGATATATGTACTATGAACGGTGTATTACATTCTACCTATAAGGATACATGTTTTGCTTTAGGGATGCTGGAAGGTGATGAAGAATGGCATGAGTGTTTGGGACAGGCTTCAGAGTGGGCAATACCAAGTAGGTTACGTGAACTCTTTGTCACCATTATACTATTTTGCCAGGTTTTTGAACCACATAATTTATGGGTTCAGTTTCAAGATGTTATATCTGATGACATTGTGATGATGCAAAGAGGGATTCGTAAATCATCAGATCTGATCTTATCGGATGATGAGAAGTATAACTATAGCCTTTATGAGATAGAGAAAGTGATGAATAGACTTGGTCGCTCATTAAGGGAACTTGAAGGATTATCATTTCCAGATGTTAGTATATTGATGATTGAGGAGAACTCTCTTATTATTGAAGAGCTAAGTTATGATAGGCAATCATTGATAGATAATCATACAATTCTTTTGAAAAGATTAAATGAAGGTCAACACTTTGTTTATCAGTGTATTATTAATTCAGTACGTGATCGGGCTGGTGGCTTTTTCTTTATATATGGCAGTCATGGTACTAGTAAAACCTATCTTTGGCGTACACTGCTTGCATGTTTGTGTTCAGAAGGTTAGATAGCTCTAGTGGTTGTTTCATCGAGTATATCTGCTTTGCTTTTAGATGGAGGAAAGACTGCGTATTCGCGGTTAAGAATCCCAGTTTCACTTGATAGAGATTCTCTTCTTAACATTAACAAATCAAGTGCATTGGCGCAAATCATAATTAGAGCATCATTGTTGATATGGGATGAGGCGCCCATGACCCATCATCATGCATTTGAATCTGTTGACCGGTCTCTTCATGATCTTATGTCTATTTTGGATCCTGATGCTGATTCAAAAGTTTTTGGTGGAAAGACTATTGTTCTTGGTGGTGATTTTTGGAAAAAACTTCCAGTCATTCCTCGAGGTGGTAGGGGTGATGTAGTTGCTACTACAATTTGTTCTTCATATCTATGGTCATATTGTATAGTTCTAACACTGATCGAGAATATGCGTTTGCGTGATGTACATCATGCTAACATAGCTTGGTTTAACAAATGGTTGTTGGAACTTGGTGAGGGTTTGTTGCCATTAAAGACATTTAATGATGATGAAGACGAGCCGACCTGGTTAGAGATTCCTGATTCATTCGTAGTTCCGTTCAACGGGGACCCAAATGACGCTGTTATAGGAAGCACATACCCAGGTTTGCTCGAGAAGATTTCTCACAGGGACTATTTGAGAGAGAGAGTCATACTTGCGCTAAAAAATGATATTGTGGATAAGGTTAACGATCATTTGATGGAACAATTACCCGACGACATTGTAACGTACCTTAGCGCTGATCATATCTCACGATCCTCAGAAAACTATGATGCTCAAGTTGAACTATACCCTGTGGAGTATCTTATCAGTTTAAGCTTCTCGGGTGTTCCTAATCATAAATTGTTGTTGAAGGTTGGTGTCCCCATCATCTTAATGAGAAATTTAAACCAAATGATTGGTTTGTGCAATGGAACTAGGTTGATTGTCACGAAATTGGCTTCTAGAGTGATTGAGGCTGAGATCATTTCTGGAAGCAATATTGGTTGTCGATGTCTAATCCCGCGTATGAAAATGGTTTCATCCGACACTCATCTCCCATTTCAACTATCTCGGTGACAGTTTCCGGTTAAAGTTTTCTTTGCAATGAGCATAAACAAGAGTCAGGAGCAAACCTTTAAACATGTTGCTCTTTATTTGCCGACTCCTGTGTTTAGTAATGGGCAGTTGTATGTTGCAACATCATGAGTGACTTCGCCTGAGGGTTTTCGGGTGTTTTTGAAGAACTATGATCTTAACAAGCGTTCACACACAAAGAATATAGTATACATTGAAATATTTGACCGCTTGCACAACAACTAAGGTCGACTTCATACTATTTTTGTGTTCATAAGTGAATTTGCATATTTTTTCATATGTGATTATGGTACATTATTTGTGTATTTATCTAAGATCATAATTTTTTAAATAAGATGATATAGTATATAATTTGTCATGTTGTAACTATTTGTTCATGTTTTGTGCAGTGTAGGTGTTTTGATTAAAACCATGGTTAATTTTATTTCGGATCTCAGTCGATCTGGATTTAATTGATCATTGCGTGTCCGTGTTACACGCATTTGGGACATAATCGGCACGAAAGACAAAAACTTTATGGGCATTGAGGTCATTTTATTGGATTCCAATGTAAGTTTTATATTTTGTTTGATCCATAATCCAAATCTTATATAAGAGTTAATACTAATATTCATGGGTTGCATTAGGGTTAGGGTTAGATATTTGGGAGTTAAACGTAATAACTAATGTTTTTTTTTTCAGAACGATCATATAGCTGCGCGGGTTCCCTTGGCGGTTGTGAGTAAATTGCGCACATTATTGAATGAAGGCAGAGTATGTTCTGTAAAGAATTTCATTGTTGGGAAGGCCCCAGATTACATGAGGTCAGTTCTATGCGATAAAAAGATTTTCTTCACAAAGTTTACTTCAGTTGATGTGGTGGATGGCGCGCCAGACGATATTCCTAACCACAAATTTGAGTTTGTTGAATTTCACAACTTACATAAGCAATTGCCAAAAAACACATGTTGCACAGGTACATAATTAGTAACTTTTTATTGCTTATTTATTATGATTGGTTGTTTTTTTCTAACGACGAGGATCTTCTCACATCTTAATTTCATTCGTATTTAAACAGATGTTGTTGGATGGTTTGTAAAAGTTAATGCATGTCGTGAGATTGTTTTAAGAAATAAGGAAGTAGAAACAATACGGTCCATGTGGTTGGCTGATGGAAGGTATAATTATTGTTAATTTGAAGTTATTGTTTCTAATTTTTTTATATTTTCTAATTTGCTAATATGTTGCAGTGGTGCACAAGTTGAGATAATTTTTTGGAGTGATCAGTTTAAACTTCTTGAGAATGTCACAAGTGTTAATCAAGGATGTGAAGTTGTGGTGGTAACCACAACGTATGTTAAAAAATACAACGGTGTGTATTTGTTTTAACTTTTTGCATCTTTAAATGTTATTGTATGTAAAGTAAATTAATGAGTTCGGTAGAATAACCTTTGATTTACCAGGTAAATGTCAGTTAACAACAACTTGTGGAACGAAAGTTTATAATAATCTTGACATCCCTGAGGTTACAAATCTCAAAAGGTATATGCATTGTTATTTTTTCTGAATGATATATTGATTTAAATCTCTTAATGAGTTAAGCGTAAGATTACAAATTTTAAATTTTAGTAAATTGATGTAATATTTACAGGAGACCATCACTTAATGACTCAGTTGAGAAGGGTATTGAGTGTGGCTCTGGACCTGCTTCAACTTTGCGGAATGAACCTATTATCAAAGTTGTTCTGTTGCGCCAGATACAAGCGATCTGTAGTTTTGGTCGTTCTCCTGTACGTATTAGTTACCTTGAAATCATATACTAATATAATCTATATATGTGTTCTCACGACTAACTTATTTACAGCATAGAGATTTTAGATGTAACGCCACCTTAATGTGTGTGAACGAGAACATTCCTCTATGGTATTATGCTTGCCGTGTGTGTTTGACCAGGGTCCTAATTTTTACTGTAGTTCATGTGAGACAACAAGTCGTTCAGCTGCTCACAGGTATTGTTACATTTGGTATAAAAGCATAGCTATAATAATTATATTAAACATCAAATTAGGTTATATGAGTACGGTTGTTGTATTACCTTTTCAAGGTACAAATTAGAGGTCAGAGTCATTGACCGAACTGGTGAAGGATCATTTATTTTGTTTAACAGAGTTGCTTCTCGATTATTACAATGTGATGCGACTACATTGACAAATTATGAGAAGATGGTATGTTATGTTTAATTCGTTATATGAAATTATTTATAATATTATGAAGTTTGTGTGTAGTTGCCTAATTTCATTCCTTTTAAATTTTGTACAGCAAGAAGATCAAAATAAACTATATCTCATGTTTGAGAAAATCAAAGGTTCAAAATTTACGTGGGATATAACGATGACTGATTCTAATATTAGTAACAAACGATCAAGTTTTTCGGTTAAGAATTTCAAAGAAATTGATTTTGCGGCAGAGAGTCGGACGCTTTTGAAATGTATTGAAATAGTATGTTCAGCCTTAGTCATCTTTAATAATTATTTTAGTAGTATATTGTGGGTTTGATTTTTTGTGTTACAACATGATGTGTGTACAAATGTGCTCCCACTTAAACGTCCAGCATCACCTGGAATTGATGAAGATAAGACGTATGTTGTTAACATTGTTGCTCTAAGTTATATGTGATGTGTGTCATGTCTAATTGATTGCATTTTGTATACAGTTCTGAGTGCTGATAGATATATGACTTTTCACCAACATTATTTCTTAATTGTTACCATGGATTCATTATTATTTTCGACAGGTTAATGTCATTGTAGACTTCAAATCATATATTTATCGAGCAACTTTTGAATTGTTTTGAATTCGGTGTTTCATAATTTCTTTTAGAAATTACCGTTTTACTTATTATATGAATCAAAAGTTACACAAAATTTGTGAATCAAAAAATTTGTAAATATTCTCTCCCCATCGGAGTGGGCACTAACTAGTTAGTCTAGATAACATTCACACATGTTTCTATTCAGGATCCATATTTTTGGAGGCTAACTTTCTCTTTTTTCCCTCCTCTTCAACTTCTCACTTACAAATCTTCTCTTACTCTTTACTATAACATTCTCATTTTTTATTCTGTAATACATATCTCTTTTTTCGACCAAAGAAAAAAGCATCCCATCCACATATATAATAACAACATCATCACATAGGAACATAAAATTCCAAGTTACCTCTAGATCACTGCCAATGCATATTTTTATACTGCACAACTAATAGTGCACATTTCTTTATAACATTACCCTTGTGTATGTCAAATAAAAAAAATATATTATCATTCAACCACAGTTTCAGCATTTCATTTTAAAACAAAACTTCATCTTTAGCATAGGCATTATAATTAGAAGCTCGCACTTTACAAAGATCTTTAAACTATATGCTAACTAATTACGTACTCTATATTATGTACGCCTGTTTATATTGGATGAATCCAAAAACTTTTTCTTGCAATATTCCATTTTTCTCCACCACTAAATACTTCATCGTTCAGTGAAAAAATAGTAAACATCACTCTCTGGGAGTCGACTGCCGAACAACTTGATCACCAATCTCTGATAGAGATCTCTGAAACGCAACCAATCATTTCAATTTTCTCAGGGATGAAGGCCAAGCAATTTCAAGGTCACATTAACCAATTATTTACTTACCAGTTAAATCAGGTTAACAATGTTTTATATATATATATAAGTCATAGTTCTCTTGATTTAATTTAATTTATTGTTTTTTCACGGACATTCCTTATCTCAGTAGTTCCGCTGCAATGAAAGTTTACATTAATCTATCGGATATCAGCTAAGTAGAGAAACTAAAAATGAGGTGCTACATCTAACAACCTAGCACAAACCTCATTATCAATGGAATACCCATACAGTTCCTCCCTTACTCTACCAAGTATTATACTAAAATGTAGATTCAGTGAAGACCCAACTCTAATCATTCTCATCACTTCAATGCCAACTCAGTCCATTCACCCACGTGAAAAAATAAAAATCAACAGATCAAATATAGCTAAACTCCTAGGCATCGATCCTCACACTGAATTCGTATTGCGAACACAAAACATGTTATTTATTTAACTCATCACAATAATTTTTTTTATTTATTTAACTCATCACAATAATTTTCAGATATTTATATTTCAATACTAACCACAAAATTTTTTTACATTTGTTGCACAAAATTTACCTATGCTACTACCATCAAAGACGTCAATACCACTCAAGGATGGTGGTAACGGGCGTGCGATTACTGTAATGAAAGCATCAATTCTGTCAAGGACACGTTCTGGTGTAATAAATGTCCTAACAATGACAAGTTTCCAAAACCATGGTACAATATCATTCCCTTAAGCATTGAACCTTATTTCCCATTATTTCACAACAC
>JBBYHH010430765.1:0-11547 GCA_038382905.1 Daphne laureola
TTACTGGACAGTTAAGAAATTGGTGGGATAAATATCTTACTGAACAAGCAAGACAAGAAACGAGAAATGCCACAAGGTAAATCCAAGTTACACAAGGAGGGCAAATCATGCAGACCATAGAGTCAGATGCAGTCAACACTTTAATATTGACAATCTACCTACATTTCATAGGAAATGGAGAAACCAAACAAAAATTGAATGGAAAATTATTGCTTAACCTAAAATATAGAACTCTTTCTAACTTAGAATGGTATAAAGATACATTTATCTCAAGGGTTTATGAAAGAGAAGATAGTAACTCCACTATATGGAAAGAAAAATTTATTCAGGATCTACCAAGATACTTTGGGCAATTGGTCATTGACCATATAACAGAAAAGAACCAAGGGAATTGGGAAATAGTGACTTTCACCTACGGTCAAATATTCTCAGAAATAAAATAGGTTGGTCTTAAAATGTGCCATGAACTTAGATGGAAAAAACAAGTCAAGAAAGGAAGACTTGAAGGAAGAAGAGAAATGTGAAGTTTATGCGCCCAATATGGGTATAGTCTACACGACCCAGATAGAGAACATAAGAGGTCTAGAATAAATAAGCCTTACAGAAATTACAGGGAGAAGAGGTATAATAAAAACGAAGAAAGACAACTTACGAGGTATAGAAAGTTAAGGGGAAAAAGATTTGATAGAAAAAACAAATCTAAAAGAATCAATAGGAAAGAACCTGTTTGCTGGAAATGTGAAAAAGTAGACCACCTCTAGAATAAATGTAGAACTAAGCAAAAAATAAATGCTCTTCAAATTGATGAAGGATTAAAACAAAGCCTAATGCAAATAATGCTCAATAACGAGCCTGAAGAAGACTTTGTAGAATCATCTAATAAGTCAAAAAGTTCAAATAAACTTAATGAGTTTGACTCAAGTAGCGAGTCAAGCCAAGGATCATATAAGAGTTGTGGTTCTAAGTGCCAATGTGATTCATGCGACATACAAAAGGCATTTGGGAATTTAGAATTAAACATGCTATAGATTAATGCAATAACAGATGCTGACGAAAGGGTTTTAAAAATTGCAAAAACTATAGAAGACCCAGAAATAAGGAAAGAAATTCTCTTAAAGCATATAGAAAAGATAAATAGCCAAAAATAAGATCGTCCCAAGGGGAAGAAAAAGAAAGATAGTTGGCAAGAGGTAAATAAGCCTCAAGTCTACAGTTTTAATGAAATATTAAAAAGAGTAGACCAGACCCAAATAAATCATAGAGAACCAACTATTAGGGAGCGGAAAACAGAGCTTCACCTAGTTAAGAGTGAGGTGAAAGAATTAAGGAAAAAGATTGAGATCCTAGAGCTCCAGAATTAGGAAACACATTCCCAAGAAGAAAGCATAATTCAGAATCTCGATAATTATGACCAAAAAGCTAATCTAAAAATGAAAGAAAAGGAAGAAGAATTTGAAGAATTTGAACCAGTTGAAACTTCTTTGCAGAATAAACCCCTACAAATACAAATCAACGAGATTAATTATGTACAGAATCAGAGATACACTAGCCTAATCACGTTACGTGTAGAGAAAGAATTTGAAATTACTACTGTCGCACTAATCAACTCAGGAGCAGATAGAAATTTTATTAAGGAATGTTTAATTCCCCACAAATATTTAGAGAAAACATTTGGGTTTATAACAGCGGATAACAAGTAAATAATGCCAATGAGATTCAAATTAACTCATGTAGATGTCTGTAATAATGAAATTTGTATCTCACAACACTTTACAGTTCTTGCCCAAATGAATCAGAATCTAATTTTGGGAACACCTTTTTTAAGTACCATAATGCTCTATAAAGTAGATCAAACAGGCTTGGTTACTAAGAAATTCGGGAGAAAAATTACTTTCAAATTTGCAGAACCTCCCCGAACAAGTTTATTGGAAGAGCTTAATACCAGTATAACCAATAAACAGAAAATACTAATGAGTCTTCAGGAAGATATAAAACACAAAAGTGTTGAAGACAAGATAAAGACTCCAGAATTGCAAAATACGATTCAGAGTTTTAAAGAGATTTTGAATAAGAAAATCTGTGCAGAAATCCACAATATATTTTAGGAAAGAAAGAAGCATATCGTCAGTCTGCCCTATGAGTCAGAATTTAAAAAAAAAGATATTTCTACTAGATCAATGATCATTCAGATGAATGGAGAATTAACAACCCATTGTAAGAAAGAAATTCAAGATCTCCTAAATAAAGGATTAATAAGAAAAAGTTTCTCCCCATGGAGTTGTTCAACATTCTATGTTAACAAAAATTCAGAAATAGAGAGGAGAGTACCACAGTTAGTGATTAACTACAAACCGTTGAATAAAGTTTTGAAATGGATTAGGTATCCAATACCTAATAAGAAAGACTTATTGTCAAGGTTATACAATGTCACAGTATTCTCAAAATTTGACATGAAATCAGGATTTTGGCATATCCAAATCTAAGAAAATGATAAGTATAAAACAGGGTTTAACGTCCCATTTGGACACTACGAATGAAATGTCATGTCATTTGGCTTGAAGAATGCACCCTCAGAATTTCAGAGGATTATGAATGAGATATTTAATCCTTATAGTTCCTTTACTATTGTCTACATCAATGATGTGTTAGTGTTTTTTCAATCAATTGATCAGCACTAGAAACACTTACATAAATTTATAAAAATAGTTGAAGAAACAAGATTAGTTGTCTATGCTAAGAAAATAGAATTGTTCCAAACGAATGTCCGATTCCTCGGGCATATGATATACAGAGGAACTATAAAACTAATTGATAGATCAATAAGTTTTACAGAAAAATTTTCTGACGAGATAAAAGATAAAAAACAACTCCAAATGTTTTTAGAAAGCCTTAATTATGTCTTTGAATTTTATAAAGATATGACCAAAGATTGTAAGTCTTTGTTTGATAGGCTAAAGAAGAATCTCCGAGAATGGAGAAAAGAACAAACACAAGCCATCAAACTTGTAAAAAGAAAAATTAAAGAAATACAATGTACCACTATCCCTATCCCAGAAGCATTTAAAATAGTTGAAACAGATGCGAGTGAACTGGGTTACGAAGGAATATTAAAACAAAAGACAAATAGTAAAGAAAAATTAATTAGATTCACATCAGGAGTTTGGAACCATACCCAATAAAACTATGCCACGATAAAGAAAGAAATTCTGGCAATCGTTCTTTGTATAACAAAGTTCGAAAAATATCTTTTAAATAAAAAATTCTTGATTAGAACAGACTGTAAAGCAGCTAAAAGTGTCCTTCTTAAGGATGTAAAGAATTTGGCTTCAAAGCAAATATTTGCAAGATGATAGTCGATTTTGGCTATTTTTTACTTTGATGTAGAGCACATTTATGGTGATAAGAATTCATTACCCAACTTCCTTACTCGAGAATTTTTACAGGGAGGACATGGGGAAGCATGACTCGCCAAAGAAGGAGATCAAAGACAGAATCGAAGAGGTCAATAATCCAGATCTCTTAAGAACAATTTTTCATGTGGATGAGCATATGGATATCACAGAAATCCATCTGCCCACAGAAGAAAGTAAATTTGTACCCCTCATGCAAATAGAAAATCAAGTGGCAGAGTAAATAAATTTTTATGCATTGCCCACTGGTTAGAAAATAAGAATCGAGAAAGGAAAATCTTCATAAGGTACGAAGAGGACAGAAGAACATTCTCAATATCAGTTATTCTCCCCAAGAGAAGCAAAGAGGGGAAGGAAATTTCCTTATCCTTACCCTCATGATGAGTTTTGCAGAGGATCAAAAACTTATTTTAAAGATTCTCTGGTTTCAGATCCACTGCTAAAACTCAACAAATCACTTTGTTCTCTCTGGGAATTCCCCCAGATAAGAGAGAAATGGAAAGAAAACTCCTATCTCCAGTAGAAAATAATGATCTAAGGAGTATGACTCCTTCAGAAATGGCAAGAAAATACTGGCCTAGATACATGCATCCCATGTGAGAATTTCATCCCCTCAGAAAGTATGATTATTTTGAGAAAATTCTTCAGAAGACAGGCTCTGCAGAAATAGACCACAAAGAGAGAAATACCAAAGGTCCAGACGAAAAATATTTCCAAGAAACTGGAATTTCCAAGCTAGGGATTTACAAAGTTTGGACTCCCGAAGAATGGAGATTACCTCATACCAGAAAAAAGGTTCCTCAATAAGAAATACAAAGACCATACTTATTCATACTGAGATTACATCCAAGCATGTGATGAAATTTTTAATTTTCAGAATTCAAAAAACAAGCACTCCTGGATGATCCTTTTTAAATCAAACCAGAAGAAATTTCCAAATTGATTTCATCTTTGGTTTGCAAAGAAAAGATTGGTCTCAGATCAATTCCCAGAAGATGTTAAGAAATCCTTCGATGAATTTGTTGAATTCAAAAACACAAGTCGCAGAAAAATATAATCCCTTATGCAGAATTTTATTTTTTGGTTCTCTATATATCGTATCCCTTGGATTGTCCAGTGGCATTACGAAGTCGGCAAAGAACAATATGTTCCTGTTCTGGAGAGGGTATGGGTTACCCACTGGTGAGACAAATGCGTGATCAACTCTTATCTCATAGAAAATATCACGCTTAATGTCATCGAGCTGTACGAAGCTCTAAATGAAGAAATTTTTGATGCAATTTTGGGAAAGCTCTACTCCCAATAAAAAATGGCAGATATTCCTCTGGAACAAATGAAAGAAAAGCTAATGAAATTAGCAGTAAGATCTGTCCAGGAGCAAAATGTTAAAGCTGCCCAAGAAAAGCTATCCAGCTGCCCCAACCAAGGAGGGCTCACCACCAAGAAATAATGGCTACGAGACAACAACCATGTGACTAATGGGGTAAAGTTCCCACTCAGAAAAGGAAAAATCAAAAAAGCATTATTTTTTATAATGTTTGCCAGCAAGGAGAGCATTATTGCTCAGAAGGAGATAAGAGAACCACTTTCTTATAAATAGCAGGCTTCAGAACAAGAGAAGACATCCATAATTTTTCCATCTGAAAATACTTCTCTCTCTGTTTCTCTCAGTTCATATGTTGAACGTCTTTCTATTCAGAAATCTAGTCTAAATATTGTTCTAGTTTTTTGCTTGCTTTGGTTTTTGTGTGTACGCGTGTAGCTGTTGGAGTTTGCTTGCTCTTGGAGTTTGCTTGATGTGTTTATCCAGCAGCCTTTACTTGTACTTGGATTGGTGCAATTCATCTGGTATTAACCAGACTTTGTAAGTTGATTATGTTTTAAGTAATGTGTTTATCTTATTAAATTGTTGCGTGTTTACTTTATCTTTTACTTGTTTTAAAGAAAATTAATATCCGCTTCTAGTTTGGTATCAGAGCTAAATTATGGCATAAAATGAACATTTAACAAAATAGAGAACCTATCTGAACTTTGTTAAAAAGTATAATGCCCATTTACGATAATAGGACATCGTAGGAACAGAAACTTAAGTTATAGGACTTAATTGGATCAAAAACTTAAAATGAGACTCAAATAGATCAACCGAACTTAAAGTATGACTGTGAACGAAATTAACTCATTTGAGTTTAGTATTTCATGTATTTCTATTTTTTTTATTATTAAATTTCTCACTGTTTTTTGTTTCTTTAATTAGGGAACTTACTTTACTATAAGAAAATCAAGTAATAAATAAATAAAAATAAACCTACGATGTCAATTTGTCATATAATTTTTTTATAATTTTTGTATTAAAGTAATTAATGAACTCATAATTTTTTGCTCACTCAACCTAAGTAAAATTGATTAGTGACGGCTCCATCAAAAAACAGCGTTGTAACCCTCGTTACTTCATCTATTACTATATTATTATTTTTAACAACACTATACGTCTATATACAAATGAATACTTCAACCTTAACTTAAGGTTCAAGGTCTCCTGAATACACCAGATTCGCCACATGCAGCAGTTTAGGAGCCAATAGATTTTCACTACTATTAAACTCTTAATTCTGCAGGTTACAACACCCGAAAGGTAACAACATAAAACTTAATCACGGTTGTAAGGGGTTGCGCACCTCCAAGAGCCCCTGAGCTTTGGTTTTCTGGTTGAGATCCAAAGATAAGATGAGATCTGGACAATAGAGAACACCTCCAAAAGACTCCACTGAATACCTTCCATCACCAACTTATTTCTTGCTCGCCATATGGCCCAAGCCGTCGTGATCAGAGTAGCTTCCGAAGCTTGGAGATTCTTCACTGGGATCCGATACAATGTGTCCTGATCATTTAAATCCGAGATATCCCACAAGAATAATGGATCAAGGCCCCACCACAAGGCTACTAAAGCCCAGATTTTTGCCACAACTTGGCACCTCAAAATGGCATGTTCGACACTTTCAAAACTTACCGAGCATAAGGGGAAGGAGGTAGAAGATGTGGGAATACCTCTCATGGCCAGCATCAATCGAGTCGGCAGAAAATTTCTTCGCATTCGCCAAGCGAAGATGTTAATTTTTCTCGGGAGAAGATTCATCCATACAGTCGATTCATTGGAGTTCTCTGCCCATAAATCATCCAAAGCAGCCGTAAGCAGTCTTGTGGTGAAGGTACCATCAGAGGCTAGGTTCCATTTCCACGAATCTGCTTTGTCTTTCTAGAGCACAACCTATTGAAGGAGGGATGATAGATTGTTGAACTCCCCAAGTTCCCTCCACCGCGGATCATGGCACCACTCTTATCTCCAAATAAATTTCTCCCCTTGTCATTCCATCTTCACCATAAAATGCTGAAATTACCTAGCGCCACAAACTATCTTGCTCCTTTCGGTATCTCCACCACCACTTCCCGAGAAGGGCAAGATTTTTGCCTTGGAGGCTACATACTTTTAACCCGCCATTCTCATGATTGCCATACAGAACAGGACTTTTCGCCCACACTATTTTCCTATTTGTTCCATTGTAGCCCCAGAAGAAATTATTCCGTTGTTTCTCAAGTTTTTTGTAGATCGTTTGAGGCACTTTAAACAGTGAGAAGTAATATAGCGGAAGACTGCTCAAGACTGATTTGACAAGAGTGAGTCTCCGCGCAATGGAGAGAGTTTGCCTTCCAAATGCTCAGTTTCTTCGCGAATCTCTGCTCAACTTCAGTCCAAGAAGCCTTACTCTTCATATTTGCCCCAACCGGAAGACCAAGGTATAAGAAAGGGAGTGAGTCCGCAGTGCAGTGAAGGTGGCTGGCCAGTCTGCTAACCTCAGTTGAAGTCACTCCCACCCCGAAGATTCTGCTTTTCTGTAAGTTAATCCGTAACCCCGAGGTAGCCTCAAACCATTTAAGGATATGTAGCAAATTGGATGAGTTGATACTTGACCACTCTCCCAAGAACAATGCGTCATCTGCAAATTGCAAATGTGAGATTTCCAGCTCCTCTGTGCCTATGTGGCACCCCTTGAAGATGTCTTTCTCCCTTGCCTCCATCATCATAATGTTGATTGCCTCAGCCGCCAATATAAAGAGGAAAGGTGAGATAGGGTCTCCCTGACGAATCTCTCTCTCCATGGAGAACTCCGGTGTCGGATTCCCATTGACAAGTATAGAGACCCAGGTCGAGGAGGTGTAGCTCCTAATCCATTGTCGCCATATTCCACCAAAGTTCATTTGCTCCAATACCGAATCCAGAAAATCCCAATTTAGACAATTATAAGCTTTGGCGAAGTTGACCTTGAATAGAAACAATTTCTTCTTAGTTTTTTCAGCCCATTGTACTACTTTGTTGGCAATCAGATTACTGTCTAAGATATGTCGACCTCCCACAAATGCGGATTGTGACTCAGCTATCAAGCTGGGTAGAACTGTCTTTAATCTTTCTACCAGGACTTTCGAGAGTATCTTGTACTAGCACCCTACTAGGCTGATAGGGCGGAAGTCTGAGAAAGTTAAGGGGTCATCAACCTTAGGGATTAGGGTGATAAACGTTGAATTACACCCTTCGGCCAGCATGCCACTTCGTTCAAAATCCTTTATAAATGCCATAACATCTCCCTTAACTACCTCCCATTGATTCTTGAGGAAGGTAAAGGTAAACCCGTCGGGTCCCGGAGCTTTTGATCCCTCGCAGCTCCACACCGCCTTCTTAACTTCCTCATAAGAGAAAGGTGCTTCAAAAGCAGTTTTTTTAGCATATGTTAATTTTCTGAATTTTTTACTGCTGAAGGTGGGTCTCTCAGTGGATTCTTCGTTGAACTGTTGTTTGAAGAATCTGAACACTTCTGCTTTAATTCTTGTCGGCTCATCAATCCATGTCCCATTTACATTAATACCGAAAATCGAGTTTTTCTTCTGTCGTCCCTTTATTATCCCGTGAAAGAATCTGGTGTTCTCATCTCCCTCAATGGCCCATTGCACTCTCGATTTCTGCTTTAGGGATTGGGATAATGATTTTTCAGCTTTGAAGAAATTTGTTCTTGCCATATTAAACTCTTCTGATTCCTGTGCTGAAATTTCCCATAGTCTCTGCTTATCAATACGATCTTGGGGGCCATACACATTAAGAAAAGAAACTTGTTCAGAGCAACCTTTCCAAAATCCAGCTACACCCAGAAAACCTTCCCCAGCAAACGAGTCTGAAGCTCTGAAGGAGTCCTTATTCTAGATACAAATTAAACCATCAGAACGTCCTGTAGATGGAACTTGACAAAACCCATAATCCCCAATCTTCCAAAAGAGATTAACAATTCTAGAAGCATCAGAAGAAATTAAAGATTCTTAAATAGAGAGAAAATCCAGAGTCTCTTTTCTAATTAAATCTCTTAGTAACCTCACCTTTGTATCTCCCCCAAAGCCTCACACATTCAGGGAAACAATTTTCATTGGAGATGAGAGTACGCACCTGAGCCAGCTTTGCCGGTTAATTTCTTCTTTTCCGGTTTGATGGAGAATCCAATACGTTCACCCATCTTCTGTGAGGCCTTTGATTCAGACGCCATTGATTTCGACGACCCAGCCTTTCTCGATTGGCTAGAGGCTGCCTATGACTCACAAATTAGGTCTAATTCCTTCGAATCTTCCCCTGCCCCAGCTAGAGTAGACTTTTTTCCCTTTTTATTGCTCGGTTATGAAAGGTGATGTAAACGGAGAGCCTTCGCTCTTGCCACCTTCTTGATCTCTCGCAATGGAAATTTTCCAGCGATGGAGGTTGACGACAATTGAGCAACAGCAACCATCGCTTCTCCACGATTGGAGAGCTGTTGGAGGTCTGACTTCCCTGTTTTCCTTAGAGCTGTACAAGTCTTCTCCTTTATTGGTACTATTTCACCTTCCTCGATCATATCAGCCGCTGGAGATTTTCCTCGCTGCCTGAGTTCGTGATCACGAATAGTGGTTGGTTTGATCTGGATAGCTCCATGATCTATCTAGTCTCCAATAATTAAATGTGGGCTTCTATTGTTGGTAGACAATGTCTAGCTTACTTCATCCGGTCCAGGCCCATTAAGGTGGGTTCTCTACTTACTCCCATCTGGATATCCACCTTTATAAGGCCCAAGCTGTTGCAAGTAGATTGCTCCATGCCCCTAATTTCTGGAAACTGGTCCACCTTCTTTTTCCTTTTTCCCTCTTCGTCAGAACTGTTCAACGGTTGTGCAGCAAATTCCAAGTCACCAGGTGTTCCGTCATTTCTGCATTGTCCTTTCGGCGACAAACCAGGACCGAGGTTGTCCGTGGCTAGGGACTGTTCAGTGTCAGCCACGGAGTTGGTTTCCAACGAGGCGTCTCCTCTCATGGTATCATCGTCGCTGTTCTCATACCTAGGCCCAAAGTCGATAATCTTTGTGGTGTCCTCGGTCACTCTTACCGGAAAAGTGCTATCACCTACTGTGAATTCGATAATTTCATTGATGGAGTTTGGTTGGCTCGTATGGATGCAAACCCGACCCAAATGAGTTTGAACTCTCTGTTTTGTGAAATCCTCCACTTCCATAATCTTTCCTCACTCCATAGCTATTTTCTCAAAATTAGTAGTATTCCATGCATGGAGTGGATCTTCTTGAATTGTCAACCACACTAGACGATCTGGTCTTGTCTCCTCCACCTTCCTCTTCCACGGTTCTATCCAATCAAACCAGCGTAGCAACTCATCCTTTCCCTCTCTTTGCATTTTGCTACAGCTTTCTGAAGAGTGACACTCCAAGAGATAGCGCAACCCTCCAACATACTTTGCAGACACTTACAAAAAACCTTGTTCCCTGAGTAGGTTTTCGATATCATTAAGGATTTCTCCATTCTTTACATCACCAATGGCACAACAGTTCAACCATCTACTGTTCTCCTCCTGAACTACGTACACCATCAACTCGTCTCAGTTGTGGGAACGTAGTATCTTTGGTGCGGACTATATTGTTTCCCAACCAGGCGTTACTGAACTTTCTGTTTCCATTTACAGCAGGGAAGTCCGATTGTGTCCATTTGGCTGGGTCTGGAAGGGCGTTTTTGTTCTTCAGTTCTGTGTGGTGCCTTTCTACTAACTCAGAGCGTTGGAACCTTGCCACGTTGAAAACCAGGTTTTTTGTACCCACCCTTGTCCCATTGATTTTAGTCTCGAAACTTGCTGCATCTTCCACTCCTTTGAAGCGAACAAAGCCAAACTTTTCCAATTCTTGTCTTCTTTCTGTGGGATGAAAACATCCACTACAGTTCCAAAGGTACTGAAAAATCTCCACATTTCTGCTCTAGACCAAGACTCCTGAAAGTTGGAGAAGAAGAAGCTTGTAGCCACTCTATCAAGTACATTGAGATATGATTTTCCCCCCACCGTTTGTTGCCGCTGGCCGTTGGTGTTGCTTCTATCAGCTACCGGAATCCATTGACGTATCAGGCCCTCCCTCCGGTCGACTTTTCTCTCCCGCTCTCTCTTTCTCTCTCTATCTCTAGAATACATTTGGAAGTTAATCCATGTCTCAACTATCTCAGCTGGTATTTGGGTTTGGAGATTTTTGTTGATCAACAAGATCTTAACTTTGTGACTGTCATAATATCAGATGGAACAGTTGGAACCATTTTGGCTGCCACATTAATGAGACACTGATAAAGGAAACTGGTATGTATGTTCATCTATTACATTACTATATGTGGAGGGTTATAGTCATTATAAAGTGGGCTAACATCAACGTTTTTATGATTTGGCCAAATTCCGACCCCTAATTTGAGCTACTCACCCGCCCCGCAACTTCGGATTCCTGGTTCCGTCACTGTGAACTATACAAATATAGTTTATTTTTGTACCAAGCCATTACGTAAGTGAACATTGTTTTATGAGGGCCGTATCCCTCATAAAACCCTCCTATATTATGACGAAAATGACCGTTATTCTTTTCATAATTAGGGCGTCATGTTTTGCATGACGGAACGGACCGTCATAAACTTATGAAGGTTTTATGAGAGATACGACCCTCACAAACCTAAGAACACGTGCTACACACTACCCCTCGTTATGACGGATTTATGAAGGCAAAAACCGTCATATTCTGATAATTTAAATTGAACT
>JBBYHH010431096.1:0-11547 GCA_038382905.1 Daphne laureola
TAACAACTCATGTTCACTATAACACATTGACTAGGGACATTTAGGAATATCACTACATTCCAAGGTTGATATACTGTGTTATTTGATTAACGCACAAATCCAAACTAACACAATAATCGAACTATGTAACTAACATGATTCATGTCCAAAAACAACATCATCGCGGATTGGATTCTGGGCATTACTCCTACAGAAATGACATAAATTATAAATAATACTTGTTCTTAAGTGCTTAGGATGCGCTTAAGCGCATCCTAAAGCTACTCTAAAAAAAAACTTCTTCTACCTAAAAAAGCCATTAAATTATTCTATAACTTCATTTTTGTTACCATACAAACCTCAATTGTTTATGTATAGATTATAGTTTAAATATTTTTAGACTTTCTTTAACAATTACATCTAACAGAAATTTAATCCCAACTTAGACCTACAAGTCAAATATGCTATCATTCAATGAAACAACAATATTAATAAGAGTCTGGATAGGGTGTGCCTCTAGTTATAAATAGGAAGAAGAGGATAAACACGGCTCAACAAACACGCCGTGTTTATCGTCGTGAAATCTGGAAGCAAGATTTCATCGATCCCACCTTCCTTCCTAGCGCTGAAACAAAATTGGAAAGTAAATTAGTCTATCGATCGACCTTTGTTTTTTCTCACGCGAACATAATAAAATAGCTAGCGGCTCGCCCTTTCTCCGGTGAAGAAACCGTCGGCCACGGGGCATTGGGTTCAACCGCAAACAATTATGCTCCTTAATGGCAGAATGATGTTCTCTCGTCACATTATGTTGCTCTAAACGCACATTATGATGCCCTCTTACTCACGACTCTGATCCAAAGATTTCACTCTACAACCTATAGTGATCAATTTTTTAACCAAAATTAATGATAAAAATATCTCGTAGGAATATGATGCTCTCAACTAATATTATGATGCACTTATCAGAATAACATCATGCTTCAATTTCTCCCTGTAGAATTTTGATGCTCTACTGTAGAAAAATGATGATTCCATGTTAGCAACTTAATAGTGCACTGACTTATTAGATCTTTTAAAAGGATGCTCTTAGGGCTTCAACGGATGCTCCCTTAGATAGATTATATACGATGCTCTTATCACCAATTATAATGTTCTTCGCGAAAATGATGACAATTTTGTAATAAAATAGATGTGGGCACAATCAGGCACATAAAATATCCCGATACACTTTAACCCATGCCTAAGAAAAAACCATGTGCCTGTGCCATCTATTTCCCTATGGAGATTCCTACCCTACATTAATACATTTTGTTTTTAACCCCAAAATGATATCATTTCATTTACAAAAAAATATATGCAAATCGATATAGTGCACGAACACTTCTTAAGAAAAGTTTCATTCAAAATGATAAAGGGTATGTTCAGTTGGTAAAAAAAAAAAAAAAGAGAAATAAATTGTTAATTTTTATGTATTGATATAAGATTTTTGAAATGAAAATATTAATTGGATTTATAGAAGAAAAAAACAGTTGCATATGAACATGTCCATGGTTGAATTGAAGTAATGAACTCTACTCACAAACATTTCAACATAAAAAATAATTGTATTTATTTCTTGAAAATTATATTTATAGATTGAATTTGATCAACTATTCACTCTTTTCACTTTGATTCCAAACCCGCGGCACCGCGGCGAACTGCAATATAAATCCTCCAACTGTATTCAAATAATTGCACCATTTGATTTTAATATTTCAAAGATTATTATTTGACTCAAATATTAACAAAGATAAACAGTGTAGAAAAATTATATTGCAAATTATAGTCTTAAAAAGTACTCCCTCCATCTAAAAAAAAATGCTCCGTTTGACTTTTTTTTTTTTGAATGTGGGAAACTCATTTTATTAGATAAAATAAGTTAGAACCATAACATAAGTAACTAAGCCAAACTTAGTAAGAGTAACATTAGAGCCTCTGAGGCATAGAAAGCAAGCTAAAATTGCAAGAATAGTAGTGTTCCCGTCCAAACACTTTATGCCCAACCATCCAGACAAAGAGTCATTTAGAAGCTAAGGGCACCTGCGTCATGGTGGAACAACAATCGTGATGCATGTTTCGGTACCCTTGTATACTCTCAAAATGAAGTTATCTTATACCGACTCACTATAGCAATGCGCTCTTGGACGACCAGGCATAAAGATCCTGACCAGAACACCTACTATCCCACAACATAAGACTGAGTGAAATGAAAAACAAAACAAAAACAGTAAAAAGTCCAAAACAACAAACAAAGGAAAATTAACAAAATACCATAGACTCCTAATAAACAACCATAGATTGACGAGGGGAGTCCGCAACCTAGCCAATCTAAGACCTGCTGCTTCATCGATCCAGGCAGGGAGAGCCACCGCTCGACCCTGCCGCACCAAAAGAGCTTGTGTTCCAGGTGAAACTCAAGTGGACATTCGTCCCATCCCAGCCAACAAAAGCCCCACAACCACCATCATCGTACACTCTGAACCAAGGAGCAAGCCAAGACCATCATATCTCGAAAGTCGGGAGCACGTGATGAATAGGATGCCCGTCGCTTGCCGGAGCACGGATCGAGGCCGGTTGAAAAACCTCCCGACGATGCCGGCAATAAGGAGCAAGGAGGTGTCGGGAGAGTTGACAAGATCCAGATGTCGGACGAATCAGAGAACTAACTTACTCCAGCAGGCAAATCAGAGCAGTGGTCGGACGTTCACGTTGGTGAAGAGCCCGGGTGGAAGATGGAGAAAACCTTCGATTTGGAGAGGCATGGCCGTCAAAACGAGCCACTCCGATAAGTAGACAGCGGCGCGGGATGAAGGTCGGAACTCTGGCGTAAGAGATGGATGCCGAGGCCTTCAGCCTCAGCGACTCAGGCCGTGGCATGCAACTGGTCGAGGGACGGTGCATCGAGGAGAAGCAACCGATGCAACGCATAGCAAGCCATGCTCCCGATCGGACGGCGGAGTGAACACATGACGAGCAAGGAAGGTGGTGTGGTCGGAATCCGACAAAAACAATAGGGAGGCGGCGGCTCCCAACAAACTCAAAGCCCTACCCATTCTATTGCTCCATTTGACTTTTAATGTTGTGTTTGACATAAATTATTGCTATGAATAATTATTTTGAAAAAATTAAAATAAATATATTTATAAACCCCAAATATTTATTTATCATTTGCATATACATTTTTCTATTTTCAAAATAAATAAATTAAAGAAAAATATTTATTGCTTAAATGCTCAAAACGAAATGGAGTATTCTTTTTGAAACAGAGCAAGTATTTAACTTCAATGTGTAAACATGAGAAAAAAAGACCGTTGTAAAATAACTAAAAACAAAAGCTGCAATTTTTAAAATAGGGGAAAAATATTTTATTTTTTCACATAAATTCGACACTCACTACCGATCATGCGGCAACGTCGACTAGTTACTAAGTATAATAGGAGAATTATGGAACATATTCCATATATCACATGAGGTTCTCTCAATAATGATATTGCATTATACGTTGCTTTTGTTTGAATACTCTCTCTATTTTTCTATTTATCATACGTGTTAATATTTTATCAAAACTTTCTCCAACTTTTAAATTTTCCCTCACTTTGCCTCTGATGGTTTAAATCTCAATTTTTTTAAAATTAAATAATGACATATTCAATGACTTGTTTAAACATCATGTTAGTACGTACTCTCAGATTACCCTTTTATCCAGGGTACATGTAGCTAATAATTTTGGTTAAAAAGAAAAATCTAGGCAATTCCAAACATATTATAGGCCTGATTTGGATCAACCTTGGAAGACAAATTAACTGCTGCAAAATACGATTCTAAGTCTCAATCTACAGAAACATTATTGAGGTTAAGCATCTTTTATCCCAGATTTATCTCCATCACCTATTCTATTATTTGCAGCATTATTCTTTTCTCTTCATCACAATATTTCATATACTGGTGACTTGACATGATATATAGTTGCTTTCCCTAGTTGCACCTGCAACTCATATGAGCATGCACCCACTCACCTGCATGCCCTTTATATTACCATCTCATTCCTACTCCAAAACTCAATCCATTCCAGTTCTACATTCCATGCTGCATTCTGATTCTCTAGAAATCTTACAATACGGGGAAGTTTACGCAGTTTCAAGTCGTCGGGGTAGCAGAGCTGGGAGATCACCTTTTCTTTCTGTGGAGAATGAATGGGAAGAAGGAAACAATCACCATCAACATTCCACACACCAAGCCTGAAAATGGTAACAACTCATGTTTTGTTACCTCTCAAGATTGGCTGCACAAACTTTGGAAGTTCTGCAATGAGGATGTCAACAGAGTTATATTCTCATTCAAAGTTGGCCTAGCTGTTCTGCTTGTGTCTCTCCTCATTCTGCTAAGAGCACCATATGACATCTTTGGAACAAACATCATTTGGTCCATCCTCACCGTTGCCATTATGTTCGAATATACTGTTGGTATGTACATGAACATCATCACCACCATCACAATCATCATCACAATCTAACTAATCAACTGTTTCTTGGCCTGCAAGGTTTAACATTCAATCGAGGATTCAACCGAGCATTAGGAAGCTTACTTGCAGGGATCTTAGCTATTGCAATTATGCAGTTGGCATTAGTAAGTGGCAGGATTGCTGAGCCTATTATCATCGGCATCAGCATCTTTCTCATTGGTATGTTTTCATAGACTTGAAAGGATCATTACAGTACTGGTTTAGTTTGATCATCATACATAAGTGAAAACCTTGAACCTCAATATTTCATAGGGGCTCTCACATCATTCATGAAGCTGTGGCCATCGCTTGCGCCCTACGAACACGGTTTTCGAGTTGTTCTCTTTACCTTCTGCTTAATCGTAGTATCCGGATACCGAATGGGCAACCCGATCAGAACCGCCATGGACAGGCTCTACTCCATCGCCATTGGTGCTTTTGTAGCAGTAGCGGTCAATGCTCTTGTTTTCCCCATATGGGCCGGAGAGCAGCTGCATACGGAGCTGGTTAATAGCTTCATCTCAGTTGCTGACTCTCTTGAAGGTAAGCCTGAGGATATTAATTCAGAAAAGCAATATGACCAAATTGGAGTAAAATTTAATTACTGATACCAGAAACGTCGCTATGAAAAATTATTTCAGAATGTGTGAACAAGTACTTGAGAGATGAAGGGCTGGAGCATCCAGAATTCTCCAGGATTGTTAGAGATGACTTTCAAGATGAACCTGCATACAGTAAATGCCGAACCACACTAAACTCTTCAGCCAAACTTGAGACATTGGTAACAATATTATGAGTATCAATCATTTTATGCTAAATAGTCATGTAATGGAGTATTTAATCATCCACATTCCCTAATTAAGTGATCATCTTTGTTACCTGATTATCAGGCCAATGCAGCTAAGTGGGAGCCACCGCATGGCAGGTTCGCACACTTCTTCTATCCATGGTCAGAGTACGTCAAGGTTGGCGCAGTTTTAAGATACTGTGCTTATGAAGTTATGGCCCTGCATGGAGTTCTGCATTCTGAGATTCAGGTACTCCACTCCACTCTCTGTCCCTTGACCAACACTGTTCTGTCTGTTTCCCAATTAAGTGCACATGTTGAGATATATAGATGATTTCTTGTGATGCAAGGCACCATACAATCTCCGGATAACATTCAAGACGGAGATTCAGGAGGCAGCAACCCAGGCCGCGGAGCTGCTGAGGAACTTAGGTAAAGACATCAGTGACATGAAAAGAAGCCTGAAATCCACACTCTTAAAGAAGCTCCATAACTCCACAGACAAGCTGCAACGTTCCATAGACATGCACTCATACCTCCTAACGAAGTCGCAGCTGTACTGTGACCCTCCTCCAGATAAGCAGTCTACAACGGTGGCTCTATCGGGTGCCCCATCTTCGAATATTCCGAATGACCAAGAGGGTGGTCCTGACAAGGAGGGACGAACGGAGACGTACCATGAGCTGATGAGGAAGCAGCAGAGGAGGCTGCACTCATGGCCCTCGAGAGATGTCGCTGCTGCTTGCGAAGAAGACGGAGGGATGTTCGGCTCCGCTGATATTCTACCAAGGATGACAGCACTAGAGACCACAGCTGCTCTGTCACTCGCCACTTTCACTTCTCTGCTAATTGAGTTCGTGGCCAGGCTGGATCACTTGGTTGAAGAAGTTGATGAGCTCTCAAAGCTGGCCAAGTTCAAGCCCATCAGTCTATAGCCCACACACCAAGGAGGAATATATATATAAAGAGGAATGTAATAAAATTAAAACAAAACAATATAGTATATCTCTAGTCTAGACAGACGATCCTGAAAAACGCACAACCACCAATGACATGCAATGCAAGCTGGATATTTCTTGATTTGGATTCTTTCTTTTCTTTTGTGCTCAACACCAACTAACATCCTGGTGGGGACTTTGACATAGAAATATGTAGTACAATTTGTGGCTACAGAAAATAGAACAGTGTCCTAAAATATCTCTTGTCGTAAAGACAGTGAGTCATTTCAGCGATGTAGGTCCAAATATGGTGTCTGGCAACACAACCTGAAACTTTCAGCTACATCAAACTCAAGTGCTTAATGTGTCACAACATACTCAGAAAAGAATGGGGAGTATTTACAGAGAAACAAAGTGTAAACCTGCACAAGACAAGAGTTGAGCAAAAGTAAACCCTTCCAATTAAATACTGTAGCACTTACATTAACAAAAGCCCCACCAATGACTGCTCGTTAAATACTGCTCCATCCGTCCCCTTTTAATAATTACATTTCTTTTTCAGTGTCTAATCTATGTATTTTTTTCTTTAACATTTTAGTATATAATGTTACGTAACTTATATACATAAAATAAATCAATATATCTAGTTTCTAATAGTGATATTTTTTCCAAACTTTTTTAATAAATTCTTTCTAGTAAAAAATTGAATCAAACAAAAGTTTAAAAATGAAAGGTAACAATTAACTAAGACCGGAGGGAGTAAATGCTTTATTGGATACTAATGATGTTCAGCAAACTCCAGGACGACCTTACAGGTGCAAATAGCTACCCTGTTTTCTTACAACGATATTTACAGAGAAACCTCCTAAGACCTGACGCAGACACAATCTGCAATCCTACATGAATTTTCCAAGCACACGCCTGGCTTATCTAAGTCCAAACTCAACACCACTTGAACCAATTAATGCTATAACACCTGATAGACTAGACACGCTACTACGGACACAAGCCACGAAAGGGTCACCTTTCCAGGGATGCCAGAAAATCACCTTCACACCCAGCTCTGTGGGGGGATGGCAAATGATGCACCTGCATCTGATGCGCTGATGATGCCAGAGAAACCTTTGCCAAGCATAGCCAACAAACTCCCACCATGGACCCTACCTTCTGGAACGAATCCAGATGGACCTCCTTCAGCAGGAGCCTTAGTGATCCCATACTGTTTCAAGCAAGAGTAAGTTGATGCCTCCAGGTTGCTTCCTATATTCATGGTATCAACATTCATATCCTCAGGGGTCACAACTTCCTTCATCTTCTCAAGTATGCTGAGCTCGGGGTCCTGGACAATCGATCCCAAAGTGATACCGCCATGAACTCTCATATCTTGCACCAGGCCACTATGGAGTGCACAAAGACCAGTCTTGCCTCTCGCAAAAGAGTTACAAGGGCCTGTTGACTCGTTGCCATATTCTGATCCAGGATGTCCCCAAAAACACCTCTTACCTCCACCATGTGCTTTGCAGAAATCTGTGCTACCTTGAGCACTCTTGCCACACCCTTCAAACTTGCACCTCTTACCGCCTCCATGCCGGACACAGTAGTCAGTTCGGCCCCTAGCACTCTTTGTACATTCAGGCATCGCACACCTCTTACCACCACCATGCGCGACACAAAAGTTGGTTCCTCCATGGACACTCTTTGTACAAACACCCCCACCTTGGAAAGTACACCTTTTCCCCCCACCATGGCCCTTACAGAAAGGTGTGCTGCCTTCAGCACCCCTGGTGCACCCTGGATGTGTGCATCGCTTCCCACCACCATGTGCCTTGCAAAGCATGGTGCTACCTTGTGCGCCTTTTGAGCAACCAGAAAACTGACATCTGCGGCCACCTCCATGTGAGATACAAAGTCCCGACAAGCCTTCTGCACTTTTGGTGCAATTCTCTCTCTGGCATCTCTTACCACCACCATGGCGAATACACAGTCCAGATTTCCCTCTTGCAGCACGATTGCAGCCATCATGACTACATCTCCGCCCACCGCCATGGGCAATGCAATAATCAGTACGGCCTTCAGCGCTCTTGGTGCACCCAAGAAATTCGCATCTACGACCACCACCATGAGCTTTGCAATACACAGTACGACCCTCTGCCCCTTTGTGGCAGCCAGGTTTCTGACATCTCCTGCCACCACCGTGAGAAATACAGCGGCCTGAGGCACCTCTGGCCCCCTTCTCACATCCTTCAACTTGACATATCTTAGAACTAGAGCTACGTATCTGTGGCTGTTGTGAATAAGTAATCCCGGAAGTGCAGGTGACTGAACTTATTGGAGTTGTCGTTACACTTGAAGACAGGTCTGTCCCAATGGGGGTAAACCCATTAACTCTAGGAACTTCTTGGAGGAATATGCTACCCTGTTTTGGTTGTGCACTCTCCATCGGAGGAACGGTGATCCCAGATTTCCAGCAACAAGATGTTGATCCTTCATCTGAATTAAACAAAGTGCCTGGAGCCATCAGCATCTGAATACCAGATTGGGGAGATGAACTCAGTCGGACACTTGTGACATCAGATTCAGAGGGTCCAGTAGAGAGGCTCAGCTGCAGATCAACCTTAGGATGCAAACCTTGAGCTTTTAGATTTGAGTTTGCAGCATCCCTTGGGCTGGACATCTTCTCGTTTCCGAGATAAAGGCTAAAGTCCAGTTCAATATCCATAGAGGACTCCTCCTCGTTCTCTTTGGCAGAAGACATAGTAGTGCAAGCAGTGGTTGAACTCCCTTTACTGTCTGAAGAGCTTGAAGGGTGGCCAAATCCAAGACATAATGATGAGCCAACTTGCCTGTCCATGGATCTGTCGATCAAGTTCCATTTTCGCTTAATTCCCTTATTGGGAGGCATGCAGGGAACAGAAGAACCAAGAGGATCAAGGCGCAGGACTGTATCAGCATTCTGCGCAGCCCCAGCACCCCCAGTTTGCACTGTATTGCCCAAGATCTTGATTGCATTTGGTGAACTACCAGAAAAACATAAGTTCTGGAACCTGGGATCCATGTAGCGATAACTGTCGTAGAGTACAATGTACACAATATGTAACTTCAATGATCAGTCAACCAGACTTCCGGGATACAGAAAGTTATGTACAAAACAGAAGTTAGGCGTCGTTAGGAGGGTAAACGCAACCCCCGCTAACAAATCCAGAAGTGTCGCAACGGTCCATTACTACTTGAAATAATTTAATCCCAACTGTCAGTTGTTCTAGAAGAGCATAACTACGAACAGGCTTGATTCATTCAAGATGCCTTCATGAGGGATGAACATCCTGCTTCAGAACAAGACAATAAAAATTAGAAGCCTGTATATGATTCTTCCAACTTTAATCAAGATGGGGGGAAATCAACAGAAGCAGAAAGAGAGTGCAAATTTCACTGCAGATATCAGAATCAGAAAGGTTATGTTGGATGCTTAACGTGACTAAGAGATTGTGAAGGTTAACACAGGAGCTAATTAATCTACGCTACTGTTGAGATTGCAAGTTCCAAAAGATGGAAAGGTTATTTCTTTCTCTCTCCCCCCCTTTTGAGTATAGGGAATTCAGTCATTGATTACATCAAACTTTTCGACCAAAATATGCAAGTACAGCATGAGTAATACTAGCTCATCCGATGCTTTCGCTACTACGTTGAAACAATAAAAAAATATGGAAAAATAAAAAAAGAAAGAAAGAAACAGTAAGATACCTAATATGAAAGAGACGCACAAATGACTCGCATCAATATTCAGCGGCGTGTCTTCGCAGCTCAGTCAATCAGTTAAAACCAAAAATCTGCAAAGGCAGAAAATTTCAAATTGACGATCCATAAATAGGGGGGAAGTTCCAACGCAAGACGCGATAAAAGAAACAGCTCTGAACAAAGAGATTCTAAGTCACCGAAACGAAATTTTGATCAGAAACAACAAGAGCCATATAAGCCTTTCAAAGCTCGCACACAACTACATGAACAAAAACAAATTCTTTGACAACCGAGAAATCGTTAGGGACGGAAGAAAACGTATTGAAGCAGAGAATAAAGCTCAAGAAAGTGAGCAAAATGCATCAGAATTTGATGAAGAATGAGAATTGGGTTGAAGCGGGAGGGAATTGCAGCGAAGTTGAAGATCTGTAGCGAATTGGAATAAGAAAATACCTGGAAAGTGGAGATTGGGTTGGTGAGCGGTGCGCCGCCGAGATGGAGTGAAGGAGGGAGGGGAAGATAAATACGAGGCGCAGAGCGAGCGGGATGGATGGAGAAGAGAGACAGACAGGGCAGAGTGGCACAAAAGGGGAATGAACTTTCTTTGTACAATTTGAGAAGCTCCTCGCACGTGTTAACGCATTGGTGCACGTGCTACACTTAGGGTTTTGCCTTGGTGGTTATTATTATTATTAGACCATAATTACCTGTCAAAGCGCACCCTCTGCTTTTACATTTCGCGGATCTTAAAATAAAAAATTCCTAAATCAGAAAAAAAAAAAAAAAAAAAAAAACAAGTTCAAATTTAGGTCGTATGCTTTTAATAATTAAAATAAAAAATTTGATACTGACGTTATCGATACTGGCAGGGTTCTGTAATCCGTTTCATATTGATCGAGGTAGCGGATGATCAATTGGTTTGAGTGTTGGACAATGACAAGTAAGAAATCGCATATCTTGGAGGCGGTGACTAAAGCAGTTGGTCAGTGTTTAGCAGGGAATGGGACTTCCTGCCTCGCTTAGAGTAGTGAATCTCAGGTTTGGGAGTGTACTTGGCTTTGGACCAACCTCGTCTACTCCTTCTTGCGGCTTTTTGTTCTTTTCCGGATTTTTGCTCTAGCTTTTTTGTTGTTTTCCATGGTGTTTCGGACTGGTATCTGTTTCTGTTGCTTGACATGCTTCTCTTGGTTTAGCATATCTACCTCTTTATGCATGGTCATGGTGAGACGACACTTAGCTCATGTGCAACTAATTTGATGCACCCTGGTCGAGATCGCGGATCTATATTATTTTACTCGACCTTACTTGCTTTTCTCAAGCTCTTTGGTGGTTTTGTACTTTTGTTGGATGTTCGTTGTTTTTCTTACTGAAGTGTCTCCTACAGTTTGCATGTTGTTGGTTGCTATACTTAGGGTGTTTATTTATTTATTTTATTTTATTTTTAGAAAATGGGGGAGCACACCCCATATAATTCATTAATATAAAAGTCAAACGACACTTACATGCATATTCAGGGACTTTACAAAAAGAGCAACCCTGAATAAAACTGGAAGTACAACTGATTA